>CBVK0101378943.1:0-21566 GCA_900067695.1 Picea abies | reverse complement strand
AAATCGCGACTTGATCTGAACCATCAGACCGAGGAAGGATCTGGACCGTCAGATCTGAAACATCAGGAGTTCGGAAAGACGAAGGACGGAGGTGCCTCACATCAAGAATACCCAACATGCGATATCCCGACGCGCTCGAAGGTTTGGCCCCAGGTCATAGCGAGGGGTCATATGGGAAGAAGATAAGGGAGGAGCTAGCGAGCGCTAGGCCCTTGCCAGGGTTTCGGAGGTCAGGGGAGTCGGGGTGACTCGCATACAGATACCCGACTCACAAAATCGCAACGCACCTTTGTTTAGGCTCGTGGTCGCGTGAGAGAAAGGGCTTAGCCAGAGGAGAGTCAACGCCAGTTGGCGTGGAAGCTGAACAACGTTCAGGAGAGAAACTGCGGGTCTCATATGACCTGCGCATTTGGAGGAAGGACCTGTGTAAATGAGTTTGGGATCTAGCAGAGACCCAAAGAGTCAATCAGACTCAGTTTCTCGATTGATCCTAGACCGGGAGGTCGCACAGCCCTTAAGAGAGAAGGGGGGTCTGCATCAGGATGTTGAAAACTCTCTAATCTCAGTTCGTTATCTTACCCTAACGTTCATACCGTTAGACGACAGTTGCAGTATATGTACTATATATACATTATTGATGTACATATTAATTGAATTGGCTTCGTGGCTTTTCCGCCAATGTTCTTTGCCTTCTTGATCTTGTTAGTTATTCACTTTCTTGCCTATATTCTTAACAATATCTTAACAACAACTGTAAGAGGTGCGGAAAATGTCAAAGGGGTGTAAACCTCTTGTTGTAGACCTGTGGTTGTTAAAGAACATGTTGCAGGGTCTAAAACATGGCCATCATGTCTTCCATCATTTTGGTTTGCCACTCATATTGTTGTTCAAACTCTTGTAGTTGTTGTGCAGGGGTTTCTAGGAAGAGTCGGTTCACCGGTATTGATTTGCCAGGAGTCGAGTAATGCAGGGAGCCTGGGATCCCATGTAGTCTCTAGAAGAGTTGTTTGGAGCCCTAATGCGGGTATGGATGAAAATTTTATGTCACTTTCAAGCCAAAACAATGATTGTAACATCCTCGGCCACCAACAGGTCGGGCAATGCTACCACGCGAAAATACATACATACATAGATATATCTAACATGCATTTTAATCGAAATAAAACACAAAGTTACTGCTACCATACAGATTCAAATGTAATAGAAAGTAATTCATATACGCAACAGAATACATGATAACATTTGAGCATCACAGACATGCAGTAACATAAAAATTAAGCACATTAATAATACTTATCTTTTCAACTGGAGTAACACCACCAACTACGTGCAGACCTTCCACGAACCTCCCAGCCATAGACCACGCTACTCATCACTCTCAGCAGTGGGTCACCCCCGAGCTGGGAATAAGCTCCACCCAGGGCAAGGGAATCCTAGACTAGGTTGAGGTTAAAGGAAACTGCACAGTGCAACTGGAAGGATTCTCTCCAAGAGCCTTCTTACGCCCACTACTCACGAACTCTCATTCCCCGCATGCTTGTTCCACCCGGAAGTATACACCTTCACTGTCACACAGTCCATCAAGTGCTTCACCTCCCTCTCAGGGTCTCGGCAACAGGTCGGATCAGGAATTCTCAGAGCTCCGTAGCTGGTGCTGGACTCTCTCTGAGAGAAAACCACTTCCCAGCAAACTCTCTCTCCTGGAGAGAGCTGCTCACGGGCCTTACAACCTGCCTCTTCTACCACGGGCCTGACAACCTTCAACCACTTTCAACTCAATTCCCGCAAGGTGAGCATAATAACAACATCAACAGCATTCGATTAACTCACGGGTGACAGCAGCAACAGGAAAATTGGGCATGGACATCCAAAAACGGCAGCAGTCCACCCTAAGACACAACATGGCTTAGACATTTATAGGGTGCTCGGACTTCACAGGAGACACGGTCAGTCCATGAGCTTGCCACTGGTTTCAGGGTGCATGACAAGGAATCAATGCAGAGGTCGATCCTCCAGGTTTCGGGTTCAGACTGCGGATGGAAGAATGGACAGGATGAACAACCTTCCCGTGAGGGTTTCCTTCACTGTGCATGGGTATGCAGATGCAGATGCAAAGGCAAAACGGTTGAGGCCCCAGATCCCAGCGAACTTGGGCGGAGGATGGGAGAATGCAAGAGAGAACTCAGGCGGAGGATGGGAGAATGCAAGAGAGAACTCAGGCAGAGGATGGCAGAATGACTCGCGAACCCCCAACACAGCTGACGCTTCATCTTTTAACTACATGTGCCCAGGTCGACACTTGTCTTCCTGGAGCTGCTTGTGTTCCCTTTTGCACACGTTGCCCCTCCTAGGACTTAGGATAAAAACATGTCTTTCACACAGCTTTGGAATAATAATAAATTATTATTCTCAAGGACTTAAGCCCCTAAGCTTAGCCCCTCTTTCCAACCTTTCAGCCCCCTCTCCCTTACCCACCTTGTGGAAGCTCAGTCCCCCATCACTCTTTCTTCGTGGTCGGTCTGCACGCAGCGATGTTTATATTTTAATAATGATCTGCATATTTACATATACAAAGTCAGGCTCCTTGGCCTTGGCATCTAGCTCACCAGCCTAATAAACACATAAGTCTCTCAGCTTATAACCACTCCGCTCACCAGCCTATAAACAAAATTACAATCCAGCAGGGGCTCGGCCTTGGGGTATTACAATCCCCTACCCTTATTTTTTCACTGTCCTCAATGAAACTCTTTACACAGCATCAGCAAGATTTCCAAAATCTTCAAAAAGATGCGGGTACTCTGTCTGCATAGCATCCTCATGCTCCCATGTCGCATCCTCAGGACCGTACCAAGTCCACTAGACCTTTAGAAGCCCTATGGCTCGATTCCGGAGTTGTTTGCTCTTCCGGTCCAATATGCGCACAGGATGCACTTGCAAGATGCCTTCTTGCTCCACCTAAATCACATTACAATCGATTACATGATTAGCATCAAGTATATATTTCTTAAGCAATGAAATACGAAACACATTATGTATAGTCATGTATGCAGGCAATGCAAGCATATATGCCACTGGTCCAATCCTTTCTAGGATTTCAAACGGTCCACAAAATCTCGCTACCAACTTTGAACAGTTTCCTAGCGTCAAGGAACTTCTGTTGGCTTTTACTTTCAAGAAAACATGATCACCCACTTTAAACTCTCGATGGGTTCTGTTCTTATCGACATAACTCTTCTGCATGTCTTGGACAGCTTTCAAATTCTGCTTAATCTTCAACATTTTCTCTTCCATTTCATTGAGCAACTCTGGCCCAACTACTGCTCTATCAACTGGATTATCCCAGCTTACTGGGGTATTGAACTTTCTGCCATAAAGTGTTTCAAATGGGCTCATCTTCAATGATGCTTGATACCCATTGTTGTAGGCGAATTCTACCAAGTGTAGGTAGTCTTCCCATTTAGATGGTTTGTCTATCACATACATCCTTAGCATATCTTCTATCACTTGGTTCACCCTCTCTGTCTACCCATCAGACTCAGGATGATAAGCAATGCTGAAGTTCAGATTCGTTCTGAACCCCTTGAATAACCTCTTCCAGAACTTGAGGTAAATTTTGGGTCCCTGTCAGACACAATTGTCTTGGGAACACCGTGTAATCGTGCTATTTCCCGCATAAAAATATCAGCAACATTAGTTGCCTTGTGAGGAGTCTTTAATGTAATAAAATGGGCAGCTTTCGTAAGTTTGTCCACCACCACCATGATTGAATCATGTTGCTTGCCTATTCTAGGCAATCCTGTGATGAAATCCATTGTCACTACCTCCCACTTCCACTCAGGAATGGGTAAAGGTTGTAGCAACCCTGTTGGGTGCCTATGCTCAGCTTTAACTTTCTGGCATTCCATACATCTGGCGATGTATTCTGCAATTTCTTTCTTCATACCTGGCCAAAAGTAATGGCTCTTGATTGCTGCCACAGTTTTCTGATATCCAGGGTGCCCTACATAAGGCACATTATGCATTTCATTCAAAATCATAAGTTTCAAGTCCTGGACATTAGGTACATAAATTATGTTCTTGTACAGAAGTGTTCCAACGGTTTCCAATTTATAATTTTCCACTTTCTGTGGCATCTCACCTTGTTGTAGCTTTGCTACCAAATCCCTGTACTGCAAATCTGCATTTGGAGCTTCCAAAATTCTGCCCTTAATATCAGTTTGGTACATGCTAATGGTTGTAGCATGCAATTCATGCACTCTCCTGTTGAGTGCATCGGCCACTTTGTTTTCCTTTCCTTTGATATGCTTGATATCAAAGTCATACTCACAAAGAAACTCCAACCACCTGCTCTGCCTAGCATTCAAAGTTGGTTGATCCAATAAATACTTCAGACCGTTATGGTCTGTCCTCAGTTCGAACCTCCTTCCCATGAGGTAATGCCTCCATTTCTTTAGAGCGTGTACAATGGCTGCCAACTCTAAATCATGAGTTGCATAGTTTCTTTCGTGGTCTTTCAACTTTCTTGATTCATAACAAATTACGAATCCATTTTGACTGAGGACTCCTCCCAGTCCTTCTTTGCATGCATCTGTACATACCACGAAATCTTCATTCGGATCTGCAATCCTCAAGATTGGAGCACTGGTTAACAGCTGCTTCAATCGCTGGAAGCTTTTCTCACAATCCTCTGTCCATTGAAATTTCTTCTCCTTCCTTTGCAAGGAAGTGATAGGGTAAGCTATCCTTGAGAACCCTGCAATGAACCTTCTATAGTAGCCAGCTAGACCCATAAAGGATCTAACTTCTGTCACATTCTTTGACGCTTACCATTCTCTGATGGCCTCTATCTTCTCAGGATCTACAGCTATCCCATTCTTTGAAATGATATGCCCCGAGTAATAGATCTGCTTTTGATAAAACGAGCATTTGCTCAACTTGGCATACAGTTGGTGCTATCTTAGCACTTGCAGCACCATCCTCAGATATTGTTCATGCTCTTCTTCCGTCTTGGAATACACCAGGATGTCATCCAAAAAGACTATGACAAACTTGTCTAGATAGTCCCTGAATACACCATTCATTAGGCACATAAAGACAGCGGGCGCATTCGACAACCCAAATGGCACCACTGTGAATTCATAATGACCATACATTGTTCTGAAGGCGGTCTTGTTGATGTCTTCATCCTTTATTCTTACCTGGTGATACCCTGACCTGAGATTTATCTTTGAAAATATCTTGGCATCCTTCAACTGATCAAAGAGATCATCGATCCTCAGCAGAGGATACTTGTTCTTAACAGACACTTTGTTCAACTGTCTGAAATCGATGCACAATCTCAATGTCCCATCCTTCTTCTTCACGAACAGGACCGAGGCACCCCAAGGTGACACACTTGAGCGTATATACCCCTTCTTCAGAAGCTCTTCAAGCTGCAACTGCAGTTCTTTCAGCACTGGTGTACTCATTCTGTAAGGTGCTTTCGACACTAGAGTTGCTCCAGGCATCAAGTTAACAGAGAAATCAATATCTCTCTTCGAGGGTAGTCCTAGTACCTCATGGAATACATCTACAAATTCCTTTAGTACCGCATGATCTTAAATATTTGACACCTTATCCTTAGGTGTTTCCTCCACATGGGCTGCAAATAATTGACAACCTTTCCTGTAGCACTTCTTCAGCTGTATTGCTGAGATTTCTCTGACAGTAACTGCCCTTGGAATTCCCTGCACTTTCCTTGGGTTTCCTTCCTCATCCAGGCAAGTGAATGCCTTGTTACGACAGTCTAAGATGGCATGGTGTTGGTCCAACCAATCCATCCCAATTAGACAGTCATAGGAACCCAAAGGCAGAATGTTCAATTCAGCGCTTGTGCTCAGTCCATTCATGTCTACTCGACAGGACTTAACCAATTTCATAACCTTTCTCTTGGTTCCTGTGGCCAGCTATACTAACCAAGATTTCCCATGTTTGCTTCTCGATAATTGCAAACATTCCACCATCCTAAGGTCTATATAACTATGACTAGCCCCTTAATCAATTAAAATAGTAAAGGGATGGTTATTGATCATACCTTCCACTTCAATCATGTGCGACTGATATTCTGCTTGCTTGTTGTCCAGGGCTACGTAGATCCTGGGTATTCTACTGCCCATGTCCTCCACTGTTTCAACTTGCTGAACATTATGGACAACTCTCACTTTGCCATTTTTATGGGGACAATCTCTGTACTTGTGGTTCCCCTGACAGCCCCAACACTGAATGGGCGCCTGCCTTGGCCTTTGTCCCCCTACATCAGCCATTCTCGGCTCTCTAAACAATGGTTGTCCTTGAGGACTGTTTCTGAAAAAGGGAGGTTTGTTTCCCTTCTGCCTCTGCTCTTTCTTAAACTTCTTCTAGTCATCCCAAGCCTTCCGAAAAGTAGGCTTTTCTCTTTGTTGTTCACATAAGAATTTCGCTCTTCTTATAGTTTCTTCCATAGTCTTAGGGTCATCATACTGAATCTTGTCCCTAATGGAAGGTGGTAGTCCACTCAGATACCTTTGAATTTTGACAATCTCATCTTTGATGAACGAATCATACTTCAGCAATTCCAAAAACCTTCGTGTGTATTCATCAATGGTCATGTTGCCCAACTTGAGTTCAAAGAACTCTTTCATCTTTCTGTCATAGTATCTCTTAGTCGAGTATTTCTTCTCAAAATATTTCTTGAATTCTTTCCAAGTGATATCTTTCTCTCTAATGTGTTGCACCTGCACAAGTTGATCCCACCACATGGATGTCTTTCCCTTCAGTTGATACATTGCAATTCTTCCTTTTGCATGAGAGGAATAATTTTGCAATTGGAAATATTTCCTCATGCCAAGCAACCATGTTTCGGCATCTTCCTCCTTACGTTCTCCATCAAACGTAGGAGGCTTAATCTTGTTCATTTTTCCCTTTAGTACATCCACTCCAGATCTCCTGTGCTTTCAGGTAGGAGATGGGCTTGAACTATTGTGTGCCCTCCTTTTGGAGTGAACTTGGGAGTGATTATGGTGTCTACCAACACTCCTTGATCTTCTTCCCTCAGAAGTCTGGTGACCCCCTGTTTTGCTCGAGTCACTCTCCTTGTCCAACTTCTTTTCTATTCTCTCCAGACTATTCATCAACTTTAAGTTGAATTCTCCCTATTTTTCCTTAGCTTTCATGAGCTTTATGTTATCTGCTTGGTGAGTCTGGGCATCTCTCTGCAATCTTTCAATGATTTTCATCATATGCCCTTCCTTATCTATCTCTTCTCCATGCCCATTGGATTTTGATCCTTCAACTCCTAAATGGACCTCCATTCCTTTTACTTCATTCTCTGAACTGGAAGCAGTCAGTGCCTCTTCCATTTCTTTGTACTCAGTGGCAACTCTATTCGGTTCTGGCACTAGTTAAACTTCTGCAAACACAACATGCAGACAACCGGAATTT
This sequence comes from Picea abies, assembly GCA_900067695.1. Lineage (NCBI taxonomy): Eukaryota > Viridiplantae > Streptophyta > Pinopsida > Pinales > Pinaceae > Picea > Picea abies. The sequence goes on along the minus strand of CBVK0101378943.1, from coordinate 14,108 downwards.
GCCAGGCCATCAATCCCTAACAATTTCCACAGTATTCATAAACCAATATGATTCAAGAAAAACTTTCAATTTCCATTCTCCTTCTGAGCTCTATTCTGATAAAGTTTTCGGGCACTAGTCCCTTTCTCTCAGTCCCCAACCCACGCGACCATGGGTCGCGACCAAGCACTAGATCAATAAGAGCTTACTCGGGCTTTCGGCTTCGGAAGATTTCCAAGCATCACACAATAATCTCTCGAAGTTCAGATTACCGAACTTGCGAAGTAGGGTGGATCAACAATCCACGACTACCCAACGTCCAATGGCTAACACCCACTGTGGAACTTCAATCATGTGAGCTCCGGGACTTCGAAGGATTTCACATCCGCACACCCCCAATGCCCCGAACCGTTGATTTCCGAACACTTCCATGTCACCTTTGGTGACGTTATTACGTTATGTCACCTTAGCATTACGAAACTTTTGAAAGTTCCTTCTTTCGTTTCCTTGTGAACCATTTTTCCGGAGTGTCAAGTCTCCAGACTTCACAACTAACGCCACGTGTCCACTAGGACCCACGGTTTCTCACAGCACTAAACGCCTTTCAAATTCCGGGGGCATACATCCGCAGTTTGGAGTAACCCGCCTTTCGTCCCGTAATTCCTCTGACGCTAACACGTAACCCCCCGGAAAAACCATGGTTTGGATTGCGGCCCGCCCTCAACATTTTAAAGTTTGCGCACCTTCGATCCCCACAATGCAACAGGACCTTTGATCTCATGATCTTGACAGTATTCATGAATTGACGGCTCAGATCTGCCCTTTTTTAAATCAACGGACGTGATTTGCTTCGGGACTTCGGCGCTTTCAAACTCTTCTCCTTTGCGTTCTCCGGGAGTGCTTCCACCCGGAGTCCACGATCTGTCACCACGCGCCCTTCTGGATCTATGGTCCAGATTCACTTCGGGTCTCCGGCTCTCCAGGCTGCGAGAGTTTCAACTCTCAACTGAAACTCTCGAAGTGTTTTTCCTGAAAACTTTGATCTATTGACATGTGTCTCCCCTGACGACCAACGATCAGGGTTTACTTCGGCTAATTCTCTTTCTCCTCGATCACGGAACTTCCGAAGTGCTCTCGCTCCGGAGTTGTGGATCTTGCGCCACCTGTCGACCTAGATCGGACGATTGTCGATCCTTTGCACTCAGATCCAACGGCTTGGGATCTATTTCCTCCTTAGCGCTCTCCTTTGCTTTCATGGACACGGATCTAACGGCCCAGACTCCTTCCAATAACAGATCTGACGACTGTTGTCGCTCCTCCTCCTGAGCTTCGTTTCTCGACCCCCTTTCTCCTTACAAGGTTGCTTCAACACTTAGTCGACTTTTGGATCTGTGCACTCCTTGCAACAGATCTTCGCGTCCCTTCACGAGGAAACTCAATCTATTTCTCCCGAGCTTTTTGATTCAAAGACTTTGTCGACGCACTCCTTGCACCCCGGGACACTCTGAACGTCGAATTTTGTCCCTTTCGACAACAATTCACTCTGAAATATTTGTCTCGTTAACCACTAACATGACCCATCCAGGCTCAACGTCGAAACCATGCTCTGATACCATATTGTAACATCCCCGGCCACCAACAAGTCAGGCAATGCTACCACGCGGAAATACATACATACATAGATATATCTAACATGCATTTTAATCGAAATAAAACACAAAGCTACTGCTACCATACAGATTCAAATGTAATAGACAGTAATTCATATACGCAACGGAATACATGATAACATTCGAGCATCACAGACATGCAGTAACATAAAAATTAAGCACATTAATAATACTTATCTTTTCAACTGGAGTAACACCACCAATTACATGCAGACCTTCCATGAACCTCCCAGCCATAGACCACGCTACTCATCACACTCAGCAGTGGGTCACCCCCGAGTTGGGACTAAGCTCCACCCAGGGCAAGGGAATCCTAGACTAGGCTGAGGTTATAGGAAACTGCACAGTGCAACTATACGGATTCTCTCCAGAAGCCTTCTTACGCCCACTACTCACGGACTCTCATTCCCCACATGCATGTTCCACCCGGGAGTATACACCTTCACTGTCACACAGTCCATCAACTGCTTCACCTCCCTCTCAGAGTCTCGGCAATAGGGCGGATCAGGAATTCTCAAAGCTCCGTAGTTGGTGCTGGACTCTCTCTAGGAGAAAACCACTTCCCAGCAAACTCTCTCACCTGGGCCTGACAACCTGCCTCTTCTACCACGGGCTTGACAACCTGCTTCTTCAACCACTTTCAATTCAATTCCCGCAAGGTGAGGATAATAGCAACATCAACAGCATTTGATTAACTCACGGATGACAGCAGCAACAGGAAAATTAGGCATGGACATCCAAAAACGGCAGTAGTCCACCCTAAGACACAACACAGCTCAGACATTTACAAGGTGCTCAGACTTCACAGGAGACACAGCTCAATCCACGGGTTTGCCACTGGTTTCAGGGTGCGTGACAAGGAATCAACGCAGAGGTAGATCCTCCAGGTTTCGGGTTCAAACTGCGGATGGAAGAATGGACAAGACGAACAACCTTCCCGTGAGGGTTTCCTTCACTGTGAGTGGGTATGCAGATGCAGACGCAGAAGCAAAACAGTTCAAACACCCCAGATCCCAGTGAACTCAGGCGAAGGATGGGAGAATGCAAGAGCGAACTCGGGCGGAGGATGGGAGAATGCAAGAGCGAACTCGGACGGAGGATGGCAGAATGACTCGCGAACCCCCAACACAGCTGACGCTTCATCTGTTAACTGCATGCGCCCAGGTCGACACTTGTCTTCCTGGAGCTGCATGCGTTCCCTTTTGCACACGTTGCCCCTCCTAGGACTTGGGATAAAAACATGTCTTTCACACAGCTTTGGAATAATAATAAATTATTATTCTCAAGGACTTAAGCCCCTAAGCTTAGCCCCTCTTTCCAACCTTTCAGCCCCCTTTCCCTTACCCACCTTGTGGAAGCTTAGTCCCCCATCACTCTTTCTTCGTGGTCGATCTGCATGCACCGATGTTTATATTTTATTAATGATCTTCATATTTACATATACAAAGTCAGGCTCATTGGCCTTGGCATCTGTCTCACCAGCCTAATAAAAGTCTCTCAGCTTATAACCACTCGACTCACCAGCCTATAAACAAAATTATAATCCAACAGGGGCTCGGCCTTGGGGTATTACAATGATCTAACAAGTTACATGTGCAGAATGGGTCCAACTTGAGAAAAATGTATGTGTTGGGCCATTCTGCAGGTTTAAACAGTGGAATGAGCAAAACAACCAATGGAATGCACTGAAAATAACTAACAATTCCACCATGGTGAACAAGAATTCACAGTTATCTTGTGGAAAAATGCAGGAACAAGAAACAAAGTTGAGGTGAGCCTGAATAATTATGAGCTACATGCATACCACTGGCCTAAAATCAAGAGGGTGGTGTCAATGTACCTATAAGTCACATGAACCACTTGGAGTTGAGAGCTTAAGGAAAATCAAGTATATGCAGATTTTACATGTGAAATCTAAGTTACATGACATTGGAACACATGGACATGGGTGTCCAACACGAGACAAGTAGACCCCCAAAACACGACATGAGGGACACATAAATATAAATAAATAAACACACACTTATAGCGAGTACAGGGGTATTTGAGAGGCATTGTGGGGTCCAGCTTGCATTGATCATCATATTCCATCATTATGAGCCATTCTGCACAGGTTGGCTTTGGTTTCGTTGCATTCCGACAATTTCCACGATTTTGACTATTTTGAGCTATAAGTTAATTGAAATCACTGAAGAGGTCATTTTGGGCACATTACTTGGAGGAACCTCTCAATGTAATAGCTCATTGGAATCGAGAGGAGCAACACTACAAGATGGAATGGCTAGAAGTGACTTTCAGTGGCCGGGGAAGCCACGAGGAGAGATAAGGAGCTTTTCAGAGGTAAAAAGGTTAATTAATTAATTAAAGTGATTTAATTAATTAATTAAAGAGATTTAATTAATTAATTAAATATTAATAAAATGAAAGTCACTTGGGAGGGACAAGGTGAGCCAAAAAGTATAAAAGGAAGGCAAGGGCCTCTACTCATGATTCATGTATGATCTTATTTTGATATCTGGCTTTTAGCTAGTGAGCCCAGCATTGGGGGTTTTGAGGGTTTTGACTTAACAAACCCTAGAGGACGATTCGATGGTGAAAGATTCCACCCAACTTGTCCCAGGCTTGGTCTCGGAGATGCAATACGCTCCCACACCATTCTAGTTCCAGATCTACTCAGTTGCAGGAGGATTCCACATTAGTTACTTGTGCAAATAGAGAGAGGGCGCACCAGTTGGGGGTTTCCAGCAAGGGGGGCGCACCATTCATTGAGGGAGGATTCGTCCTAGCTGAGGAGAAGTGATTTCGAGAATTCCAGGTATTGGGCTTTCCTTGCAGGTGTCCTAGCATCATTCTTGGTGGTTTCCGGAGGCATTTCAGTGGCAGGATTATTTGTATTGACAGTGGGACGATTTCCCAAGAGGAGGGCGCACCATTAATTGGAGGGTAGCTAGATCTAAGGATCTAGCAGGTATTTTAATGATTTGAGCACTTGGGTATTCATTATTGTACCCCGATCTATCATTCTAGTGGATTGGTGGAGCTGTTGGAGGTCTCTAGGAGAGAGGCCAAATTATTAGGGTTGCAGTCATCCTGTGGGGGGTGCACCACAGTGGAGGAGTTCAGATCTATAGGGTTTGAGAGGGATCTTGGAGATTCGGGCACCTGGATTGTTCTTGTCGTCACCCGATCTACTGTTTGGCATCTTTCTTGAGGTGATTGGACATCTTTGACACCAGGGCCAAATTGTTGAGGAGCTTCAGCATTCTAGCAGGACGTGGCATCTTCCAGTGGGGGTTTGGCACTTGGCCCAGATCTACTTGGCATTGGTCTCCATCTCTTATCCAGCCTTTGGAGGCTTATTTTGTATTGTCGGGAGCATTTTGTAGCAACTCTATTGTCTATCTTCTTGGCCATCTATTGAGCATTCCAGATCGACATCTTCGTTGTAGCAGGTTTCTCTATTTCATGAATAAAAGCAGTTTGAGATGTTTTGGCTTGTCTATCATATTGCATATGGTTGAGGTATGTTCCATGATTGTCTCTTCTTGTTATTTGTTGCATACACACATATAAACACATCAGTAAACCCTAAGGCCAAAATCAAGAGGCCATTCAGCAAGTAAACACATCTAAACAAATAGATCAGCAAACTGTTTGACGAAATACCACAAACAGAAAAGGTTTTAAAAAGACACCAAAACCCTGATGATCCTTGCATAATGGCTTGGGATCATTACATTATATGAAGGTTTGAATATCGTGGATTATAAAGTTGAAAAAGAATGACTTCCAAAACAATAGTCAACTAGATAGGCTATAGAGCTTGTCGATTATCTTACGGATGTTACCAGAAGCATGACAGCCCTACCTTGTTTCTAGGAGAAACAACCCAATATTGACACCAACATGGAAAAGGTCGGTACAGGCAGCAGGATCGTCCCACTTTGATGGGGTTGAAATATGTTTCCCATTTTGGCTTGTCTACATTCGTTTCTCACTTATAAACATTAAAAAAAACTGAGGGAAAAGCCCTTAAAAATGAAGAGGTAGGTGAAGCCCTAAGATCCTAAGGTAAGAGTTTTTAAAGCAACATTGCCTCCTTTTGTCACTTTCTGCTAGGACCTTTCGTTAGTTCCAACTTTTTGTCACGAACAAGATATATCTTTGTAGAAATTTAAATAAATCATAACTTTTTCCTCTGATGATAGTTAAAATTCAATTATTGTTGCATATGTATTATCCTTGATGGAGATATGTTACCTGGAAAAAAGGGAAATATGTTACCTGGAAAAAAAAGTGTGTGTAGAGAGATGATTAAATGACTCCTCTCCCCCTCAGACCAAGCAACACGAAGATCAACTACTAGAGGAAGAAACCTTGGCTGTCCTGGAAACCATGATCCGAGATCCATACAACCCTCAATCGCCTGCATTTGATGTGATAGAGAAATCACCTCCTGTCAGATCGAGTTCACTAGGTAATCAACACACCATGAGGGCATTGATGTTTCGCAAGATCATGGGTTTTGGGAGGATACTCTAATTTATTCCCTGTATGAAGACTCAAATCAGTCGAGTCATTATCCCTACAGGATTTCACCACTCCCTCAAAACAATGATGGCATTGAATCTGCTATGATTTCAAGTAACCACATATCCCTATCTCCAAATTCATTAAACTCAAAGTGTGATTATGTGAATTGCGGTTTCATTGTTAGAATATTGTCTGGTGATTCCCATCTGGGAAAGACATGGCCACAAACCAGGAGAGGAAGGGATCGGGAGGTATGGGGAATACTAAGAAGCACAAAAAATATGTTAAGAGAAAGGAAGATGACATCAATTTAGAATTGGGGGAGGGCATCAAATTGCATGATATCATGACTATGGAAGACTCGGCCCTAGTTGTAAGATTTGCAAGAAAACGAATGAGCATAGAAACCATAAAAGCTTGGACCTCAGAATTTTTCTAATCTGCTCAGGTATGTCCCCCGCAACATGATTTGAGCCAAGGGATGGCTTGTATGGATCATGAGATTAGGTAAAGATGCCAAAAAAATCCTTCAGTCTCTCTATTGAATTGGGGCTCTTAGGCCCTTTTTTTGAAAAAATGGATAGTAGACAATGATGCCAAGACTGAGCATTTGGAAAATGTCCCATATGGGTCAAGCTTCCTAGTTTACCATTAATTTTTTGGTCAGACGTTGTGTTTAAAGAAATAGACAATTCCTTGGGAATTTTCTATGAAGTGGATAACTCATTCAAAATCACAGGCTACATGGGAAAGGCCAGTATTCTAGTGGGCCTAGAGTTGTCAAAAGGGTTAGCAGACTCCATCACAATAAGGAAGGTGACCTCTAGCTTCTATCAAGCATTGGACTATAAAGGGACCCCCTTCAAATGTGGTCGTTGTCACTCATATGGACACTTGGCAAAGGAATGCCCCCTCCCTCTCAGAATAAAGATATGCGTTCGAAAAAGGATTAGAGAAGAGGAGGCTTAGACTCTGTCACTGTTGTCTCTAACTTGGGAGGAGGATGCTCCAGCGACCAACAAGCCTTCAACTTCAACTCTAGCCGCAAATCATCAAGAAAAGACTAACGATTCCCTGGTACTGGACAAGAGCGGTCCCGAAGGCACAGGTAAGCCTATTTCCTTTCCCTCCCCTGTTCCCATTTTGAATGCAGAAAACATTCTATTTGGTTCTTGGAAGGCAAACGCTCCTCCACCAGGGGTAGCTCCTGCAGGGGACTTCTTGTCTAGTTTATTAGGAATAATCGCACCCCAACTCCCTCCCCTTATCCCTCTCCAAGAATTGGATCAAACCTTTGATAAAATCATATCCCCAAAGCCTCCTGGTACCTCCTATATGCACTCTAGCGATCTAATATTTTAGTCCAATTCCCAGACTAATGAAGCATCAAAATACAATCTTCGATCGAGGTCCAAGGGAGCTCCCTCTTTCACAGGTAGCATTGCAGGGGGTTTAGGATCACTTGAAGACAGGGATTCAAAGCCTCCAAAAAGAGGTAGAAAATCCTTCCACTAGCCCAAAAAACAGGCAAATTCAAAGGTGAGATATGGAAAACTGAAATCTTTATTAGGGGCTCTTAGAGCAAATGCCCCAGAGGGTCCTTCCTCATGATTGTTCTATCTCTAAAATGTATAGGATTGGCCAACTCCTCAAGAAAATTGGCTATCAAGCGATTGGTGGAAACTCATAATCTGTCAATCCTTTTTCTGCAAGAAACTATGATGGAAGGTGAAAAAGAAATAAATTTTAAAAGAATTATCCCCCCATTTGAAAGGATGAGATTTTTCATCAATTAATGCCCAAGGAAGATCAAGGGGACCTAATAATGGGCTGGAGAAAAAGACTCTTTGGCCCTTACAAATTCCTGGGCTTTCCCCTCGGGCTTAGGAACCACTCTATTATCAAGAGACCTAACAAAGGAGTTCAACTGCATTAACATTTATGGCCCATACTTTGATCAAAAAATGTTGTTGGTCAATGGTAAGGCACCCTACAAAAATCTTGGTTCCTATCAGGCTTAGTGCTAGTATGGGTGACCTAAACTTCACACTATGCGCATCAGAAATCTAGGGCTCGGTAGCCTAGATGGATACCCTAGCAGAATTCTTCATCACCAAGCTTGAGATTGTCGTGTTGCTAGACATCCATCTCGCAAAACTCACTCCCACATGGAGAAATATGAGAACTGGGGAGGCTCAAGTTGCAAAACGATTAGATCTCTTTTTGATTTCAGATTCTTTTCTTGAAGAGAACCTCCAGCTTCGTGAATGGGTTTCATCAGGGAGAGACTTGAACCACGGTCCTATTATTCTAGAACTAGCCTCCATATAGGAGAAGCCCCCAGCCATTTCAAATTAGCCCAGCTTGGCTGTGGCCTGTGGGATGAGTCCTTCTTGGAGAAGATAAAAGAAGGTTGGAGACCCTTTGATCCCTCCTTCCCTGAATCCCCTCCTATACAATTTCATCAGAACTTAAAGAGAGCAAAACAATTTGCTATAACTTGGTCCAAAGAAAAGAGGAAGAAATACGGAAAAAATTTGGAGGAAATTGAGGCCAAACTGGAAATATGTTATCAAGGAGAGGGGCATGGCTTTCTCACAGAGGACCAAAAAAATGAAATCATGAACCTTGAGGAAAATTGGAGGAAACTTATACTTGAAAGCTATTAAGAGTCAAGTGATTTGGTTGCAAGCTAGGGACAAAAACACAAAATTCTTCCACCATTTTGCAAACAACCAAAAGAAGATGAACATGGTTTGGGGGATTCACAAGGCTGATGAGACCAGGGAAACTTCCATTTCAGATATGACGGCATAAGGGGTGCATTATTTCAGCACCCTTTTTAAGCAAGAAGCCAGAGTCACCATAGAAGCCATCCTTAAGGTTGCAAGTTTCTTCCCAAGCTTTGTAAACCTAGAGGATAACACAGCCCTGGTGGCAGAGGTTACCCAAACAAGAACTTCTCAGCACCTTACAAAGCTTTCAAAAGGATAAAGGCCCAAGTCCAAATGGGCTTCCAATAGAGTTTTTTCTGGGATGCTATGACTTTATTGAGAATGATCTCCTAAAGATAGTTGAGTATTCTCGATCCACAGGTCAAATTCTGGCTGCTTTCAACACTACTTTCTTAGTCCTGGTCCCCAAATCTGATAACCCGTCAAACTTTGAAAGCTTCAAGCCCAGCCTTTGACAGATTGAGCAAGCTGTATCTCAGACTTATCCTCATACATCTTGGGTTCAACCATGCCTTTGTTATTTGGGTGTTAAGTTGTATCAGCTCAGCCTCCTTTGCCATTTTACTCAATGGCTCAGCTTCCCCATTCTTCAAAACTAAAAGGGGAATAAGATAAGGCTGTCCCCTGTCGCTGCTCCTCTTTCTTCTGGTAGCTGACGATGTCAGTAGATCGTTAAAGGCAACTACTGTTGATGGTAGATTAAATGGTATAAATTTGGGCCCTTCCTGCAACATAACCGACCTCTTTGTGGATGCCATCCTCGTTTTCTGTGAAGGTACAAGGGAAATGGTGGAAAATCTACATGAGATCATATATCTCTTCTATGAAGCCATAGGAATGAAAATTAATCTGGAAAAATCTTTGCTGATTCTCTGGGAACTTTCAGACCTGGAAAGAATTGGCATTTCTCAGATTTTTCCCTTTCTATTAAGAGACTTTGAAGCTGGGCTCAAATACTTGGGGATTCCATCTGAAAGCAAACCAGTACAAGAAATCTCACTGGATATGGCTCCTGGTAAAGTTGGAAAAAAAAAGTAAAAACACAGTGCAATTGATGTCTCTCACAGGGCAACAGATTGGTCCTGGTCAAGGTGGTACTAGAAGCCATCCCAGTATATTGGATGTCACTAGCATGGATCCCAAAAGGCATCCTGGAAAAGATCAAGCAACTCTGCTTTCGGTTCCTTTGGTCTTGTGAAGCTGGGAAGAAAAAATTGGTACCTGCCTCGTGGAAAAGGCTAGCAGTACCAAAATCCCTTGGTGGCTGGGAGCTGAAAAATATATTCCTATTCTCAAAATCCCTTGCAGCTAAAAATTTCTAGAGGCTATTCCAAGACACAGGGCTTTGGGCACAAGCGACTAAGGCAAAATATCTCCCTCAAGAATCCATTGTGGACTGGATCCGCAAGCCCAAAAAAAAACTGCAGAATGCCACAATCATTTGGAAAGAAATTCTGTCCGCTTTCCCTCTGATTGGAAATTGGCTAATCTGGAAAAGTGGAAATGGAGATCAGATACTCATTGGAATAGACCCCTGGATAGGATGTAAAGAAAATTACAAACTCCCAGCTCATCTCATTCGTGAGCTACATAGAAATGGCTAATTCACAATAAAATAAATAGCTCGCAGAAATCAGACCACAGGACAGCAGAGGTAGCTATCATTGAAAGAAACCAGGCTACAGGAGGAAAATGCAGAAATATGGAACTCTTACTTAAAATCCCTCCAAGGTTCTTTTGTGACTCTTTCTGATCAAGCAGACCAACTCACCTGGTCATTGAACACATCAGAAACCTATGAACCAAAGTTTGGCTATAAAGTGCTAGCCCAAGATAATAGTGAAGACCCACAGATCTTGTCGGGAAAAAAATTATGGAAACTCAAATGTCCTGCAAAAACAAAAATCTTCATGTCGCTTCTTATAAACAATAAGGCACTTACCTGGGATAAACTACAAAAGATAAGTTACGAAAGCCCGGGTAGATGCTACCTATGCAAGCAAGAGAATGAAACAAACTCTCATCTCATCCTATTCTGCAATTACTCTTCAGAAGTTTGGTAAGAAGCAGATAGAATTACAAGGCTGAACAATGTCTGGAAAGGCAATATCATTCATGAAGCTCTTGAATCCTGGATCTCCAACCTAGCAACCTCCAACCATAAAGCACTTGTTGAATTTATATGCAGCAGCGAGAGCCATTCTCCTGGAGGATGGCTAAGACCCTAGATGTGTTCTAGGGCCCCTGGACTGGGTCCAGGGTACCCATGCCTGGGGCATTGGGTGTCTTGGTCTGGACCAAGCTATTATAAGTCCCTAGATGTGTTCTAGGGCCCCTAGATGTGTTCCAGGGAATCCTTGCTTAGTGCTTGGATTGATCCTTGGATGTGTTCCTTGGTGGTTGATGATATAAGTCCCTAGATGTGTTCTAGGGCCCCTGGATGTGTTCCAGGGAATCCTGCAGGGGAAGTCCTACACTTAACAAACAATCATTGCATCTCCTTCTCAGCAAGCATAGGAAACAAAACAAACAACTTTTGTGAGTTTATAGCTCTTAAGCTAACACTGTGCTTCAACCAGGAAAAGGTAATCACCCACCTTCACATTTATGGAGATTCCATGCTGGTCATTCAATGGATGAAAGGAACTTTCAATATACAAAATTTCACTTTACTACCACTATTCCAAGAGTTAAAAAGCAGCTTATCAGGTTTCTCTTACATCTCTTTCAATCATGTCTACAGGATCAGGAATGCTGAAGCAGACAGGTTATCGAAAGCTGGATAGGCATTGGACACAAGACTTTGGAAAATAAATATCAGAAAAAAACCAAGCTCTCATCACAGAATATCTTCATGAATCCTGATTATAAAATGCTGTAATGTAATTTATTTTACCTGCATATATATGTATATTGAAGACTTTAGCTTGACTGTTCAGAGAGGACTACAGGGTAATGCCATTTTTTGTTATTGTCTGAACATGGGTAAAGACAGGGAACAGAAATATCAGATTTCCTTTTTGTAAATAGTTTCAGCTAGTTTTTTTATCTCTTAGGTGTCCTAGAGGACAGCCACACTTTTTTTGGCATCTTGCCAGCTGAAATGCCCCACGGCATACACTGTTGTAATTTTGTTATAATCAGCAATAAAATTACTAGTTTTTGTCTTTGGCAAAATAAAAATGTATCATACCTTGGGCCCTTAGGTAATCTAAAACCTTATACCCTGGGGCCAAAAGCCTAAAATGTTTCCTATCCCCAAAAAAACTCACCTGTTTCTCACTTTCTGCTGAAAACTTACATTATTTCCAACTTTTTGTTATGAACATAACATATCTTTGTAGACATTTAAATATATAGTACTTTTTAGGGATGAGAGTTAAAATTCAATTATTCCTTTAATAATAGTCTAATTTTAAGGTCACAGCCTAGCCAAACACCAAATTGATGTATAAGACCCCCTTGTTTGTGGGACAAGGGCCCCTGGCAAATGTATCATACCTTGGGCCCTTGGGTAATCTGAAACCCTATACCCTAGGGCCAAACCCAAAACCTTAGACCCCATGTTTCTCAGCTTGACCCCCCTTCCCATTTTGTTTCTTGTTTACTGCTTCTGGCAACATAATATCTTACTATTGCCACATCAAATGATTTTCTATGCATAACAAGAACCAAATATAGTTTGATACATTTCCTCGAACATGAGGTTATGAATTGACATACACGTACACGTGAAAAACTCTTACACAAAGGGTGCACTAGTTGATGGGTGGTTGTATGGCAGAAACCAAATCTAATAGGATAAGTTCAGTTATCTAGCTGTTGAAATTGTCATGAATATTGATTTTAATATATAATAATCTGTCCTAGACATATCTGGAACAAATCCTGTACAAATCCATGCATCCCTTCCAGACACAGATCCATGAAGGATTCAAGGCATATCCAGATCAAATATGTATCTGGGTGTATCAAAGGAGGATCTGGTAAAATAGGTTGTGATAAATTCATCCTTAACATTATAGACATCCCTAACATAATAGAGGAGAGGGATGTTGTTGATTAATAAAATTCAAGAGCAGATTAAAGTTAACATTAACTCTTGCAATAGCTAGTAAGACCAAGAACTTTTTGATGTAGAAAAAAAATTACCTCTTTACCTAGGGAATAGAATAGCCATTCTCAGATCAATATAAAAATAGACCTAGTGAGAAGTGTCGATTCCAGTGAATAGGTTTGGAAGAAGCATATTCTATTGTAGATAATACTTAGTGGAAGCTAATGTTATCCCTCTAGCTTATTTTATAGCAGAACTAACAATATGAGGGTGGAAAACTCAAACCCTCAGACGGCAAAACAGAATGTTGTCCTTCAAGCAAGTTATGCAGGGAAGCAACTCTCAGAGTTGAGAATTTCAATCCTTGTGTAATTACATTTTCCGAAGCGGTTTAAGAAAGATGATGTGTGACATAAGATGCTAAAGAAATTTTTCCCAACTAATTTAAATAACAAATCCTGAAAAGGATAGAACCAACACTCTAAATGGTTGGCAGGGTTAAAAAGATATATTCACAGGAAGTAAAACATCCTCACAGCCTAAATAAGAACTGTACCTTAAGCCTTAGTTACAACCAGAAAAATCACTATAGACTGACATTAACTAACCTTTATCACAAAGTCATTGACAGAAATCCTCTTCCCATTAGATGCTTCCTGTAATGCATTTAGCTGGTTCCTCAACCTGGAATAATAATTAGAAAAAAAAAATTAGAAGTTTCATTAACACTTTCAAGGGTTATGATCTTTATCATACAGACTAGACAGTGGTACATCAATGTCTAGGTCTTTTAGAAATAAATGATGCAAAGACAGATAGATTTTCCTTACACCATAAGCTTGTCAACGCATGTATCAACAGTCAAATAGTAGTGAGGAATTGTCTGTTTAGAAAGGAGAAGCCGTGAAGCAGTGACCTGGGAAGGAAAATGAATGAGAACCAGTCAAGCATGATTTTACAGAAGCTGCATAAAGGACACCTCAAAATTCTGGCTTATAAAAAGAGTTCAAATTCATTACCAACTCTATGGCAGAGAAGACAACTTAAAAAAATAAACAAAACCGACTAAGTTAACTTTTGTTCTTACCTTCCTTATCTGTGAAAGCGGTATGTCTGTGTACTCAAGCGTCTTAG
>CBVK0101378929.1:0-16202 GCA_900067695.1 Picea abies | reverse complement strand
TGCCCCCTCGAAGAGGCTTATTATTTGAAATTATCTCTTTTTCAAGGTGTTGAGTACTTTTCCTAAGGTTTTTCTATGCTATATTGATGTTTGGTTCTTAACACATTGTTCGATCTCAAGCACTTTATTTTCAAATCAGTCTCATTTTAAACCATCTCTTTGAATATTCTGAAACATTCGAATGCCTTTGAATTTTTCTTGAGAAAATAGATTCCAGTCATTCTTGTATAGTCATCAATAAGTAGCATGAAGTATTGTTCACCATTAAACCATTTTGTTCTCATCGGTCTGTATAGATCAATGTGTACAATCTCCTATGGTTTTTTTGTAGATTATTCCTCTGTCTCGAACTCAACTCTTGTTTGTTTTCCATGTTGACAATGCTTTCACATAGTGTTTGTTGGCTTTGAAATTTCAGGCATTTCTCTTACTGCCTCCTTTTTGCTGATTTTGAAAAGATTGTCAAAGTGCATATGGCCCATTCTTATGTGCTAAATCTAAATTTCATTTTCCCTTCCCAAGTAACATATTTCCTTCCCGTTCTCATTTAAGATGTATATGTTGTTTGGAGTCCTTATTTCTGTCACCACCAATCTTCTTGAACCTTCTTTCCTTATATCACATTTCTTCGAGTTGAATAGAAGTGTGTGTCCCTGGTCACACATTTCACTCACACTTAGTAGATTATACTTCATATTTTCGACAAGTAGGACATTTTTTTCCATGACAGATTTGCTTCCAAGCTTGATTGTTCCATTTCCTATAATTTTTGTTGAAATATCATTGCCAAACGAAACTGATCCATCTCTTTCTTTCTTTGGAGTTACAAATATGTCCTTGTCCCCTGTCATGTTATTTGAACAACCAATGTCAATGTACCAATCACTTTCTCTACTTGGGCTTGTAGAGCAATCAAACATTCTTCAATGTTCAGTTTATCTTGCTTCCTTTTCCATATCCTTGATGGTTTTTTTACATGACTGTTAAAATCATGCTTTGATTCCCTTGGAGGAACAATCAACCTATAATATTTGGCTATGTGTCCAAAATTGTTGCACTTGTAGCATTCTACTTAATTATTTAATGATCCAAAAATGTTATAGTTTCTATTATAAGCTTCATGAGGTTTTATGAGATAATTATTCCTAGAGTAGCCTTCATAGTTTCTTCCGTTCTTAGCATATGATCTACAATTTATATCCTTGTGCCCCAAATTATTGCAAGAATAATATAATCCAAGAAAGATAGTTTGGTACCTGAGTGTGGGAGATATTCTAGGTGGTGCAACTCTTCTGTAATATTCTTCTTGAGTCCTCTCCATTGTTGGTTGTTGATTTCAGATTCTTTTGTGTTGACAATTGAAATCGTCAACGAAGTTTTGCTCGCAAAGTGTTGCTAAAGCCTATTATTATAAAAGATAAATAATAATAGTAGGTGGGACCCCCTTGTAGATTGGAGATCATGTCTGGCCCTTATTTGATTTTGTGCTCATGTTTGACAGTGCTCACATGGTTGATGAGAATCTTGTTTTTATTAGCTATGGATTGGACTTATGAAGTATTGGTTCTTATGTTACTACGACCTATGTTATTCATTTGTACCATTTCTATATGTTCTTGGGACACCTACACGACAGACATGTTAGTAATAATACATGAAAGGAAGTTGGAAAAAACAATGACACATACAAACAATTGGAAATAAGTAAGAAATAATGCAACAAATGCAAAGGGAAGAATTTAAACTATCCTATATACTATACTACATGCATGAAATATTTAATGATTATGGTTAAATCCTAGCTAGCAAGTAAATGGTTATGCGATTTTATTGAGTTATATGGTTACTATGCATATGGTAGGATAAGATGTGGGTGGTGCATTTAACAAGGTTATATATGCTAATGGTTATGCGAATTGTTGAATTATATGGACTTGGTTGAATTATGTTATGGCATAAGTTGGGAATGTGATATGGACACGCTATTGGTTTTAATGGGTGATGGTTTCAATACATGGTTTGATTAATTGTGTTGATGGAAATATCATTGACATGTACTAAGTAATTAATGCACTGTGAATGGAGGCGACGTGAATTTACTGCACGTCACTCTTACTCCTTCGCTGGTCACCACCCTAATTGGGATATTGTTCAATTTTGTTGTTGTGGTTATGATCTGACTTCCTAGCAGAGAGGAACTACTCGGCTAACTAGTGTTTTAAGATGTTTGATTATAGGTATGTCTTTTTTTTTTTCCATTCATGATTCTGATCTGGTTATGAAATGGATATTGGCTCAGATGTATTGGGTTGTGTTCTCCTTGAGTATGGTAACTGTGTGAAATTGTGATTTTGAGATGAAGTGTTGATGGTTTTCTCTGCAAAAATGTTTGAAGTTACAATGTTATTGGTCACCCTGATGTGTTAGCCGCCATGAGGGATCCCTGTCATCCTTGCTAGTTTAGTTGAAGGGTTTTCATTTGGTCTGGAGTGATTGGTTGTCTTCACGTATTTTATATTACCATACCCAATATCGACTTTTATGGTGTTTAATGGGTTTAGGATGCCTGGTCACACTGTACATTATTTTGGGCATTTGGTTGTTCATGCTTTTATTGGTCATGCAGTAGGTTATGTTGCTTCTTCTCGGCTCTGCTTCTTATTAGCGTTGTTAGTTGGATGGTTGAGAGAACCAAGAGGGTTATACCTTGTGTGCGCTGAGTCATTACAAAGCCCAAATGGAGCTTGGAACCTCTTCTCATAGCTCTCCTGTCATGGGATTCGTCACCCTGGCCACAAAGTAAATTGCATCGTTCTCTGTGTGTACACCGTTGGTCCCGAAGGTTTTCGCCATTAAGAAGAATCGACCTCAGTTTCTCTGTGTTGGCTAAGGGTAAAACCCTTAACTCCCGAGTCTGAGGGTTAACAGAGAATGCCATTATTGCTTATTGGTTTTACTATTGGTTATTGTGTATTGTTCACAGAAGTAATTAACCGGCTCGACCAAAGTGGATTGTATGATAGTGGTGTTGGTTTAGCATCTAGTCACTGCAATTGTTATTATTGAGTGCATAAGATCGACATTGTAACACCCTTTTGTTACTATTGCGACACTCTGATACCATACTGTAATGCTCCTGACCATCAACCCTATGGTCGGGCCAACATTACTACGTGGAATAACAATAATCACTCTTAATTATATAATCAACATGCATTTAAGCAATGAAACATATTTAAAACTCAGAGTAAGCCTAAAAATTACTGCTAACATAATTTTAAAACATTGCATTAGCATTAATTCATATGCACAATAGAATACATGATAATTATAAATACATAGACATGCAGAAACATAATTGAAACATCATCTGGTACTTATCTTTGAAACAATGGTAGTTCCACCAACTAGGTGCAGGCCTTCCATGAACCTTCTAGCCTTAGACCACACTACTCATCAAGCTCAGCAGTGGGTCACCCCTGAGCTAGGACTAAGCTTCACCCCAAGGCAAGGAATTCTAGGCTAGGCTGAGGTTACAGGGAAAAAAAACAATCACAAGGAAGGAATTCTCTTCCAGGAATCACTCATACTCACTGCCCACAAACTCTCCTTCCCCACATGCCTATTCCACCCCATGAGTATACACCTTCTTTGTCACCTAGATAGTCCTTTGGCCGCTAACCTCCCTTGCCTTGGGTTTCAACAACAGACTGGACCAAAAGTCTTCGAGCTCTGTGGCAACTATATGGTTCCTTCCAGGAGTCTCTCCTTCCTCTACGAACTCTCTCACCTGGAGAGAATCGCTCACAGGCCAAGCACTCTGTTCTTCCAACTTCAATCACCTCTCTCACCTGGAGAGAATGTTGTACAAACTGGCCAACAAGCCACACGCAGTCCAACATTGCGTGGCCACAACAACCAACAGGGAAAACAGACATGGGATTTCCAACAGTGTTAGCAATGACAGGATGGTCTCGCAGTTATGGCTTGGGAACAGAGATTCCACACATAGGTTCGATGGTTCAAACAGAGGGTGTCTCATATTTTCAAAACTCAACACAGGCTATCCCCAAAATCAACACAGACTTTTCCCCACGGTTTCAAAATTGAACGAGGCCTGTTGCAGAGGTTAGATGGGTTCACCCTCAGGCAGTCGGGTCGAATGGAGGAGGAACCCCCAACACAACTCATCTCAGCCATTTTATTTGCATGCACCTGGGTTGACACTTGTCACCCATGAAACTGCATGCGTTCCTTCAGCATGCATTCCTCCCACCATTTGGAAATCACATGTCCTTCCAAAATAACTTAGGATAAAAACATATTACTCACATGTCTTTTGGAATAATATTAAAATATTATTCCCCAAGGACTTAAGTCCCTAGGCTCAACACTTAGCCCCTAGGCTCCACACTTAGCCCCCTTTTTCCCACCTTCCAGCCCCTAATCCTTTGCCCACTCTGTGGAAGCTTAGTCCCCCATCACTCATTCATCGTGGTTGGTCTACACGCGACAATGTTTATATTGTATTACTATTCCGCATAAATACAGGTACAAAATCAGGCTCTTGGCCTTCAACACTTAGGCTCTCTGGCCTAATAATCACACAAGCCCACTAGCTTATATAAACTCGGCTCACTAGCCTATAAAACATATTTACAATTCATTTCATAAACAAGATTTACAATAGGGCTCGACCTTGGGGACATTACAGGCATGGTTAATTAGAATGAATTGTTAATTTAAATTGTTGCCTCCTTGTGTTTATTGAATGGGTAACCTGACACTGTTTTCGCTCTTAATACATTGGTATGAGTGGCATTCATATAGCATGACTCAATGTTTACCATGACTGTGTGTTTTAATGGCATGATGATCATTGCAAATTGGGGTGTTTATGACAATTCCATTCACTGTATAAGTATGTTATCCAATTGTGTTGTCAGGGATGAGCCTGAGTTTACTTAGCATGGTTGGATCATAGTTCTATTGATTTATGAAATTCTATTACTATCTCCTTGTGTTGATTGTTAAGTTAGCATGATGAGGTTAAGTAAATGATACTTTGGCTGTGTGTGTGTGTTTCTTCTTTTTTTAAATTATCAAATGGTAATGTTTCATCATGGTGTTATGGTATGGCTGCCCACTGTGTATGCTATGGATATTTTTGGGGTTGCAAATTTAGGGATAGTCACAGAGTTTTGAACATGGCATGTTGCAATTTGTTCAATGTTTGAAATCGGGTCTGCTATTGATGCCTCATTGAATTTAATGGATATACCATCTTTTTTATTATTTTGAGTTGAAGGAATTTGGGCTTGCATAGTCACAGAATTACACTTGCGTTGATTTGTTTGGAGTTTACTACAACATATCTTGAATTGGAGTGATGGTTGTTGTCTGTTTGTTTAAATGGCGAGTCAAATTTTTCGCAATTTAATTATGGATTATTGGATTGAATGTCCACTAAGTATGTTTAACAAATGTCATGTATTTTAACAAATGATAAGCATAATTACAAATGGCAGTATAACTTCATTGTTTTTTGCAACTCTTGAGTTGTATTTGATAATTGAATTAATGTATGGACAATGGTTGTTTTGATAATAACATAGTGGAAATGGTTATTGATTACACATTTGAGAATTGTTATAAGATGTAAATTGGATAAGTAAGAGAAACAAAACTCCCCTACAGATCTTTGTGGGTTGCACACTTTTTTTTGGTGACACTGTCTTCAATATTTGACTTCAAATTGTAGGCCAGTTAGCGCCCAGAATTGTTGAATTACACACAATAGTATTTTTTAAGTCACAGTGATAAATTGATTGATTTCTTCACAGAATAGTTTTATGGATCACTTAATTAATTTTATGAACAATAATCACTCTTTTCCCTACCATTATTTCTCTTTCCGCTAATTACAACCCCCTCGCCTTCCCATACTCATTTTTCACTCCCTGTTCTAAAATTGATTACAGTCAAGAGAATTTCTGTGTTGAAGCAGTTGGAAGTGACAATGTCTTGGTAGGATTACAATGATGTTTTCTTTGGTTTGAATTACAGTTGATTGTTGTTGTCATCGAGCAGTAACCATATTCTTTCCCCCCCTCATTATATCATGTTTCACTCAATACAAACCCCTTGCATATCCTAGAATCCTTTTTCACCCCCAACTCATTGACAAATAGTTTAACAATTTGTATGGATTGGATTGCATGATTCTCATACGTTGTTGAGCCAAAATCTATTTCATATTTTTTAAAAGAGTTGTCATGCGTGGTTATTTAAAAGACTATTTGATAATCAATCATGCATGCAAGAATGAGTTTTTTCAACCGAGGTAGCCATGGCCGATGAAACAAAGGGAGATGTAATTGGAACAGAGGCCCAAGAAGGCCTAGGTTCTCCATACATTTTGATGTTGATTCAAAAGAGCTTGGCCAATTGTTTCAGGCTATATTTTTCAATTGGATTGGGTAGGGAGTAGTCCAACCTAGGCCTGAAAGGCCTCCTTTACAAGTTTTGCAAGCCCCTGGTATCCCTGTGCTCCCTCACATCTCATTACAACCTGAGGTTCCTGAAAATGATGGATGGCAAGGGATTTTCCACCTGACAGTTTCCCAACATCGTGGCTGGCCCAAATTGTCCTTACCTGCTCCTCCACCTAATAACCAGATTGTCCAAGCCTCTCCCAACTCACCAGTGAAATTCTCCCATGCTAGCAAGAGATTGAAAACTGAGGCACACCATGCCCTTGATAATGGAAAAGCCACTGCTGCCCCTTCCTCACCCTCCAATGGCTCTGACAAATTTGTGTCTTCCCGGATGCATTTGAAGGACGATTATTTCCACGTGATCAACGAGATTAGGCCTAAAGTCTCTACGCAGCCAAAGCCTAATTCAGGAAAATCGAAGGGTGATAACAATAATCAAGGAAATATTGCATCGTAGAGTGGGAAATATGGCTTTTGAGTTTTTATTTTATCTATTGTTGATGAAAGTTGACTTCAGGAATTTTGGGACAACATATTTTATTTTTGGATATATGAGTAATATTTTTTTGAAAATAGTTTCAAAAATCATGAGCTAAATTATCAAATATGAATATGTTGATGGAGTCACAAGGAGGCATGTTTTGCGTAACTAACTAGTCATGTTGTGATTGTTATGAGCTAAAGGGAGTCACAAGGGGTCCCACCTACTAGTTATTATTTATTTGTAATCCTTATTATGATTATTACTTTTCCCCCTAACTAAAGGTTGGTTGAGTCTTTTAATTAACTTAACTAATGAGTTGGTTCAACTACTTCAACCAATTCTAATTTGTTTAAAAACAAAAGGAAAGAGAGGGACAATAGGAGGATAGAAGAAGAAGAATACTAAGGTTTGCTCTTTGAGTTTATGTTGAGATAGTTTAGTTTTCATTCATTCATTATTCATCACAATGTTGGAAGATTGGTTGTTGTCATTGATGTCAATCCTAGTCATGGGTTTTGGACTGTAAGATTGATAAAGGTATTTGGACATGAAGGACAATGCACATGCATATACAACACCCATGAATGGATAGTATACATCATGTTGTTTCCGGTGGTATGTGGCACGTCACATGGATCCTCATGGTTGAGGAGAAATGAATTTTTGAAGATGACAAAGTGAATTGAAGAAGGAAGTGCATGTAGGCCTTGAAGATAATTAAAGAAAAGAATTACAAAATAAAAAAGTGTCAGGTCAGCCCTAATGTTAAAATTAAGTGACATAAATGGTATAAATAAACATCATCATACATTTATTTTGATACAAGTTGAATTTTAGAGGAAATAAGAAGTAAAGAAGGACGGATTTCAAGGGAGGATGAAGTCTTTTGGTGATGTGTTCTAAGGTATGTTATTTTCAGTTCATCTTACCATTTTTGCTATAATTTTTTTTTAGAACGATTTAGATGGTGAAATCACTATGGTATTGAGAAGACATATCAAGGTACCTCTGGTAAAAATTTAAGCTCTTGATTCGCTATAATTATGGAGATACACTTTGTGGAAGATATAGTTTGTGACCAGTCTTGAAGCTAGTCAATAAGCAGGTGTTCCGGGTAAAACAGTCATAAATTATTTATCGAGAATCCAAATGACATGGAATAAATTTCATTGGAAAGAGTACAGACTTTAGTTTCTTGTACATGAGTTTCAGAATCAGATGTTAAATATTGAGCATGGGGAATTCTGTACAAGTTCGGTCTCTTGAATAGACCAGAATTGAATAAAGTCTACCATTCTTTCTATAACTTCTTTTTGGGGAGGATTCAAGGAGTGAAACTTGGAGGAGTTTCAGAGAATACATTGAGTAATATTATCTATAGGATCAAAGTACTCCAAGAATTAAAGAATTGTAGAAACTGAAGAAGTCTCAATAAGCATTATCAGGTTCTATGTGATGATTGTTTGATGGTGATGATTTAATGTAAAGTTTTATTATCTCTTATATATTCTTGGGTGGAAGGAAAGGGCAAGGATGGAGAGTTCAACTCTCTCTTGATATTGGAGGATTGTATCTTCCTCTTGGAGGTTTATCCCTCCCTTTACATTTGGAAGATGTAGCTACCTTTGGAAGTCATTACTTCCCTTTGGTGTATTGGTGTAACTCTTATACTATTGTTCATTTCTCATTGGATATAGTTGAATGGTTTAAGTATAAGTTGAAAAAGGTTTTAAATTGTACTTGATAATGATTCACCTCCCTCTCAATATCAACACACAATCCTAATTATCTTTTATGATAGCAGGGTCTTATTGTAGACAACAATATTTAGGGCTGAATCACATCATTCAGACACTTGTTTTTCAGAGGTGTTAATCTATCTTTGATAGTCTACGTAGACTTGTCTGTTTGTGAATTAGTTTTCATGACTAACAAAGACTATTGTGAAAAGTCGAGTGGGCAACAATTTGTGGTAAGTTGATCCAACTTTTAGAATTCAGTTTTGGTTTTCTGTTAGAGGTCCTTTTGTATGTTCCATTGGGGATGTCTAATTTGACTTTGGTCCAAAATTTCTGTATGAGATTTTGTAAAGAAAATGACTCTTTGGTGAATTGGAATGAAATTAAGGATTGCTTTATGTCTCATCTGTCTTGATTATCATCTTGGTGTCTTTACTTCTGTCTTTACATTTATTTAAGCAACTGTTATATTCATAAAATTACATAAAAAATGAATTTCCAACAAGCTTTTTGTTGATAAAAGACTAGCCTAAGCACTTGTAATTAATACATGTGATATAGGATGTTATTTTTGTTGGCTATAAACATAGGGTGATATTCCTGTTTATTTTGATTTAGCCAAGCAGAATCTGAAAATGCTTGAGTAAGATCATTCCATATCTTTTCCTCAACACTCTGATTGACTGATATTCTTCTTGAATGATCTCCATTGCCTGAATAATCTCCTTTGAAGGCTTGCATTCTTCCTTCTTGATGGAACCTATGATGACTTTTGCATAACTCTTTTGTTCTGCTTCGTTTTTTGTTGTTATGGATCTGGAACCCTTCTCAGTATGAGTTTGTTTGTATCCTAGTCCAGGCTTGTCATAACAAGGAATTTGACTGTTGATGATTTCATCCATTATTTTTGTGTTGTTGCCAAATTTCTACCAGTCGTCCTTCTTCTGAAGTTCCTTTCTTAGTGATACTATTTCAACTTCCAAATATTCGTTTATTTTATTCTTTTCTTCCGACTATTTCTTGAGTGTTTCTTCAATCACTTTGGATTGTTCCAGTTGAACCTTTAGATTTATGATAATCTACTGGACTTCTTCAAAATTTT
The DNA here is from genome assembly GCA_900067695.1 of Picea abies. NCBI lineage: Eukaryota > Viridiplantae > Streptophyta > Pinopsida > Pinales > Pinaceae > Picea > Picea abies. The sequence goes on along the minus strand of CBVK0101378929.1, from coordinate 6,380 downwards.
GCTAGGGTTTTGAGAAAACTCCTCTAGCTTGATTAATTCTTCCTTGAGGGACTTGTTTTTCCTCCTTTCCCTCTTTATATCACTTAAAGCACTGATTGCTTCTACCTCAAGATCAACTTCGCCTTCTTCATAATCTTCTTTGTCATTTTCAGGGGTTCCTTTCTGAGTTTCCATTTCCATAAAGAATTGTATTTCTAATTTGTTGTCACTATCATTATCCTCATCTGATGAGGAACTATATTCTCTTGAGTAGAGACTTTTCTTTGATTTATTTTCTTGTCTCCTTTCTGATATTTCTTTTGTTTATTGGGAACTTATTCTTCATCACTATCTAAATTCTTATCATAAGGACATTTGGAAGAAAAATGACCTATTTTACCACAATTAAAGCACTTTAAGGGAAGATTACCTTTGTAGGTTCCAGTTCCTTTCTTCAACCTCCTCACGAAGTTGGCTATTTCTTCATCTTCATCTGAATCATTAGTGCAACTAAAGCTTGAATTTGACCTTTTTTTGTTCTTTCTTGTCTTCTTGAATGATTTGAAAGATGCTTCCTTCTTGGATGGATTGTCCTGTGTTCTCATCTCATAAGCTATAAGTATTCCATGTAGCTCGTCCATGTTCAATGTAGAAAGATATGATATTTCTTCTAGGGATGAAATATTAGGATCAAATCTCATTGGAAGAGACCTTAGTACCTTTTGAACAATTACCAAACCTTTAATTTCTTCTCCTAATCCTTTAATAACGTTCACTATTTCATCAACTCACATAAAATAAGTTGTAATATCTTCATATTCCTTCATTCTCAGTTGTTCAAATTGACCGCTATAAGTTTGAAGCTTGGCCCCCTTGACTTTGGCATCTCATTCATAAACATTTTAAAGTTTGTCCCAAATTTCCTTTGCAGAGTCACAATGCATAACCTTGACATATACTGAATTAACCAGGCCACTCAAAATATCATTTGTAGCCTTTAAATTGTTTTCATAAAGTTTCTTTTCATCTTTATCTATTGGGGGGGAGGGAGGTGTCTTGTATCCATTTACTACTTCCTGCAAGACATCAAATCCCTGTGCTTTCAAAAAACATTTCATCCTTATGCTCCAGAAGGCATAGTTATGACCATCAAACAATGGTGTTCCATTATTAGTGCAATCCACGATCTACCTTCCACTGGTTAAACTATTTTTGAAGGACATTCCCTGATACCAATTATTGGAATATTCAATAATACCGAGAGGAGGGGAGTGAATCAATATTAGGCACTTTTTACCATTTTTGTTAATGTTTTATGCTGATATTATAGTTCTTTGCATTTCATAAAGATCCAATAACAAAATAATAAGAATGCTCTTCGCAGTTACATTATTTCAACAATTTTTAACCACAACATGTAAACATTAAGTTATCAACAATTCATCACTTATGATTTCATTCAAGATATCATAAACATATAACCACATATACATAGTACATAAGAAATTTAAGTGGAAACCCAAATGGGAGAAAACCACATAATGCTTTTTAATGTATCTGAATATTACATCCACCGGAAGCACCAACTTCCAAAATTTCTCCAACACCAACTGGAAGGAGGAACCAACCACTTGGTTTAAAGGATCCAACCTGAAGGAAGCTACAACTCTCTAAATTCTCCACTTTCAATTGGAAGGAGGATCCAACCCCTTTTCCTTGCCCCTTCCTCCCCCCCTTAAATATAAATAAGATAATCAACTTGTGAAGGTTACTGTCACTGATACTAATACAACATCATCATCAAAACTGGTTCAATCCCAATAAAAAAATAACGATTATTCCAAGATATCCAAAATGTCCCCTAGATCATATGCCTAAAATAACCAAGATATCCCTCAAGCATATACCAAAACCTCCAAGATGTGCCTCAAAGACATATAGAAAAACATACCTTTCATCATGTGAAAATCCTATTGCATATTCCTGTGAGGGATATGCTTAGAGCTATGCCATAAGGGGACCAATTTGGAGACTCCTTCAAATCAACCCATCACTTTTAGGGGGTTATGGACGCTCTTCAAGGCTTCTTCTAGGGTTGACATCAATGACAACCAATTTTCCAACACTCTTTCTATCATCCACACTACCTGCCCGATTTGCATTTGTGTAAGCTGTCAGAGTAAAGTATTTTCCTATGGGATACCATAAACCAAAGTCCAACATTCCTTTCATATATATAAATAGTATTTGTATTGCCTGCACATGTATTTCCTTTGGTGCATATTGAAACCTTCCAACTAACCCTACTTCCTGCATTATATCTAGCATTGAAGGTGTCACATATAGTAGGATTCCTATCATTTATCAGTACAAAGTTAGATTATCTTCCTTTGATTCATCCTCTTTGCTTAGTTTACAACCAGTGACCATGGGTGTGTTGACAGGTTTGCAATCTTCCATTTCAAACTTCTTTAGCATCTCCTTGATGTATTTGTTCCGATAAATAAATATTCCTTTGCTGGTTTGAGAAATATGCAACCCTAGGAAGAAGGGAAGTTCTCCAAGCATGAACATCTCAAATTCTTTTTGCATTTATTTTGCAAAATTTTGGCTCATTCTGTCAACATTAATTCCAAAAATGATATCATCCACATAAAATACAATGATTGACATCTATGCATTGCCTATTTTGATGTAAATATTGTTATCTGATGTTCCTCTTTTGAAACCTTGTTGTTGCAAGTACTTTTCAACTCTTCAATACCATGCCCTGGAAGGTTTCTTTAATCCATAAATTGTTTTCTTCAATCTGCAAACACAATCTTCATTTTCCGACGATAAGAATCCTTTAGGTTGTTCACTGTACACTTCTTCCTCTAAATATCCATTTAGGAATTTTGGCTTGACATCCGTATGATACACCTTAAAATTCTTGATTCTTGCAAATGCCAAAAAAATTCTAATGACTTCTAGCCTTGCAACATTGAACAAAGGTTTCTTCAAAGTCAATGCCTTCTACTTGAGAATACCCTTTATAAACTAGTGTTTCTTTGTTTCTTACTACTTTTCCATATTCATTTGACCTATTTTTGAATACCCACTTTGTACCAATCACACATTTATCTTTGGGTCTTGGGACAAGTTCCCATATCTGATTTTTCTCGATTTGGTTTAACTCTTCTTGCATAGAATTCATACAATGTTGATCATTATTGGCTTCTGCAAAGCATTTAGAATCTATTTTGGATAGTAAAGAGAGATTTACCTATTCAAAACTGCTTGCCATTTTTCTCCTAGTATGATTTATTGATGACCATTTTGGTCAAACAATTTCTAGCCGACAAAGCGTTGCTAGGCTTACCCTTATTTCAAATCGCTTGCAAAAACAAATTGCACACTCTCACTAAAGTTGGCTCGATACTTAATGAAATCATCATGCCTCTTATCCAGGCCCCTTTTCCAACTTGTCACACTATCATATCCTGCACATTAACACAATAAGTTGTACCCTTACATCACACCTTGTTGTCTTATTCCTCTCTTCCAAATTTCCTAATTGTGACAATATCTCATAATTTTATGCCATATCTTTGGGATATAATTTTCATACTTTTTCATCCCATGCCAAAAAGAAATTATATCATTATATCATTATTTCCATGTTCTTTTCCACATGTCACCTATATTCTTTTAAATAAAAATTCATGGTCTCCACTTTATATTTAAATGTTGATTAGACTACCTTATGTTTTGAAGCCACTTCATCATTTTTTATACACACATCCCTTTTCCATATATGAAGAACCAACCTTATTATTAAGGTTATATTTATTAAATTTTTTTCTCAAGGAGTTTTATGTCCTTTACAAAATAAACGAATGTCATGAATACAAGTTGCAAATATTAAAGGAGGATACAAAGTTCGGGTTAAGTCCTTGAGACATTAACACTTCATATTAGAAGAAGTATAACTCAAGAAATCTAGGTCTTTGGAATCCAATGATTACAGGTCAACAAGATTTGTTATTTAAAAAAAAAAAAACTTCGAGGGAAGGAGGTGATGCCTATCCTATTAGTGGTTGTCAATAAAAATGCATTCACATAAGAATATATTATGTTGAGAACTAACACCATAATGATAGAGCTTCTAAGGCATCTTCCAAAGCTTTGTTGGGCATAAGTTTGAACACACTTGTTTATATGGAGTCTTTTTTTTGTCAAGAAAGACATCAAGAAATGTATTCAAGTGCTGATTGAGTCGGATTACAAATAGGTTTGCAACATGTGCAACAAGGGGAAGATATGCAAAAACTATTATTTGCATTTGTGTGTTATGATGGATGAGGCCATAATATTGTTAGACAAGTTAAGGAGACCTATGAATATCCAAACACAATATAGATAAATGAAGGCACGAGCTATGTCGCAAGAGTAGAATGTACAATTTTTAAACATCATTTGTTGATTCTTGTTGGTCACAAAGTATTTATTAATTTCCTTTGAAGTGGATAAGTAGATATAAAAAAATATCGACTTTTATCCTATGCTTAATATTGATGAGAACGAGTTCCAATCTTCTTATCACTGGTTCTAATAACAATAGTGAAAGCTCTTTTCTAGGTACTTGGAGATCTCTAGCCCTATTTGTTGGTCATATTACAAAACCCGAAGTGGGATCTGTTATCACATAAAGTTGCCTTGGGTCTTTTATCCCTTAGGTTTAATTGTTTTAGCCTTTAGACTTTAGGTTTGCTTAATTTTTCTTTGTGTGATTTTCTTAGGTTAGCTTGAACAAATAAAGGCTTGTGGTTTTGGCTCATTTTTGGCCCACACATAGATTTTAATCCTAGGTTCATTCTATGGTTTATGATTTTGACTCACGTCTTGAATTGACATCAAACACAACCCATCCCATGATCTTTATGACTTGACACATCACTACATCCACTCATACTCTCTATCCTTTCCTTGTTGTCCCTATGTCCATTAAAGGGGGGTCAAATCAAATTTTGAAAAAGGCGTTGCCAACTCACTAGGATTTTCTATAGCGCACCCTTTGTCCTTTGATAATTATCATATTTCATCATAATCAGCTGAGGTCGTGATTTACCTTTCTTTCAGTGCCCTTGTTGATTAAAGGAGAATATTAAGATTTGGTCATTAATGAGTTTGCTAACGGTTTGAGAATTTGAATTTTCTCTCAAGCTCAACACTACTGAAATCACTAGTTCATACCAGTTGCATACTGCACTACAGGATCGACTGCCATAGCTAAATTGGAGGCAGAGGTGGACGTGGAATTTTCCTAACTGGTTGCATATTTTCCAGTTTTAGTCACATCTCCAGGTCGTGAGCTATCTCCATTGCATAGCAAAGTATTGAGATACCTCTTGCCTGAGATTTTGGTAGCGCCTGATGCAACAAACTACTTCCTCCCTCATCCATTTGCATCTGTAGCTTTTCTCCCACATACTTTGCAGCCATTGTCACCTGGATTTCATCTATGCTAGAGGTCAATTCGTTTTACTTTTGAAAATTGAGTACTTGTTCAATCACTTGGTCCCTGTGTGCACATTACGCTACAAAAAGATGTTGCTAAACTACGCTACATATCCCTTGTTTCATGCGTTGTGTTTTATTTGGATTGGTTAGTGCTACCTTTTGCATTCAAAGACCCCTACATTAACCTTTTTATTCACTGTATCATCATTCATTCATCTTAAGATCTGCAGTAAGTAAGGGGAATTGCAGTCCCTACCTTTCCAAAACTTTGATGACCATGGTGTGGTGACATAAAGTTGATCAGTGCATCCCTACCCTCCTTAACTCATAATTTCTTTCTCTCATTTTAAAGAAAGGCCATCAAAACAATCTATTGTTAATTCAAGGTGAGTTAGAGGAAAATACTTAGAGAGAGAAACCATTAGCCACTGTCATTTCTCATTGAGATTTGCCTCTGTTTGTTTCCTTATTCCTCACTACACCACAACCTTTGATTCCTTGTCTTTATCCATGGAGACTCCTCAAAAGAAGAAATCTCACAAGGGAGGGAGTGTGGTTAGGACTGAACCCTCTGACATGCACCTGTTTGATGCTAATCCAATGGTCAAGGAGGTTTTTCAAAGGGTTGGTTGCCTCTATTTTTGCCAAAACATGCAGAGGGGACACCCTGAAGTAGTAAGACAATTTGCATTACATTTTGATGGCATCAAGACTAAGGTGGGAAACCTTGAGTTTAAGGTATCTGAAGCCTTAATTGCAACAACCACTGGGATTCCTAATACTGGTGAGAGGTGGTTTAAATCCATGATCCTAAATGCTTCCTTCTCCAAGTACTTCCTCAAACCAAATTATCAGACACACAATTTGTCCAAGGGAGTGCCTAGAAGCCACCTAGTTGA
>CBVK0101378819.1:0-13160 GCA_900067695.1 Picea abies | reverse complement strand
CTTGAGATTAGAGTTGATTTCTGCAGTCATTTCTGTCTATTGTGGTTTACTCCATGCCATAGAGTGTCTTTCCTCATAACATGGAGCCTCTTGAGGACACCAATTATACAATGGGTTTCACCACTCCCTCGACATACACCTATGTTGGGTTTTGTAGTCTTCGAGAAATTTACTCACAAAATCCTATTCCAAGGCCCTAAATCTTAAACTTGTTTTTGTACCCTAAAAGGTAAAATCTTTCTAATCAGTTTTAATTATTGCTTTTTAATTTTAGGGGCTTCTATTTACTCAAGAGGTACGGTTGTGAAACTAATGGTGTTATGACTCATCATAAGAAAGAAATGCATGTAAAAACACTGCTAAGTACTAATCTTGTTTTTCAAAATAAATGGTATGCTTCTAAATTACGTGCACAAGATGCAGTCTCTTCAATTTCAATGACAACGCAATCTTTCCTAAAATTCCAAGACTAATGCAATCTAGACAAAAGTGCAAATGCTTCAGGTGAAATGCAAAAATCCAATTTTTTTTTATTTTCAATATAAGGGAATGAAAATACAAAGACTGAATAAATAACCTCTCGGAGATACCCTACTGCAAGCACATGAAGACAATATAAGCATGACACCAAGAAGCTACTACTCAGATCAAAATGCAAGAACTAAAAATGAGAAAAATAACAGGAAACAAGTTTCCCAAAAATTTAACAATAACAAAGCTTCCTATCACACTGCAAGCACTCAACAAACCGGACAGAGACCCAAGAAGACTTAGCAACACTCAGAACCCATCCAAAAAACACCACACTGAGCCAAAAAGGTTTAGAAAAATATGTACGCAACTGTTCAGGGAACATAAGCATATGTATGTGCCCTAAACACAAACAACATGCGTATGTACATGATTGTTCAGGGAAAACCTGCACATGTCAACAAAAACACTGGCTGAGTAAAGACTAGGCCAAACAAATCAGATATAAAGCAATGTAGACGTTGTTAAGCAACATGTGATACAAAAACTCAAGCAAACATAGAGAAATTAAAGAGAAAAATCACCAACTAACCCCAAAAAGGAGAAATTCCCCAGTGGAGTCGCCAATTATATTACAAGGAATAACTCTCTATGGCTTGGGGTAGGACCACAACAACATAACGACACCCCAAAATCAACTCAAATCTCAAATATGCTAGATAAATGGAAATGATAACAAAGGGAAGGCTAGAATCCTACCTCGTTCAGACGTTCGTAGAAGACCACCGTTGAGCTAACAATCCAATGCTTGATACCTACAACTTGTCCTCAACATCCAAGATACAAAAGAATATTGAAAATATATGAAATGTTAGAATATAAAATAACATAATCCATTAACATGTATAGCAAATTTACCCATGGAAAATAATATAAACATTTGCAACATATAATTGGACGAGAAAAGAGTATTTTTATTAATATAATCAGTAGGAGTACATAGGTGACAACCTCCTGTATCAACAACTCATTGAAACCGAGAAACCGAGTCTCTCCACCTGGGCCTTCATCACTTCAATCCTCCACAAGGCAAGCTCACAAGTTCTAGAAGTAATTGGGTTCCTCCTTCACATGATAGAACAGCTTGGGGGGCGAACATAAGGAGAGTTCAGACTTAAAGGATTAAGGGATGCAGACTCAAGGATATAATATGAGAACAAATTTCTCCAGAGTATACTTGCTCTCAACTTTTTCTCTTCTTTCAAGGCTTGTATATGGCTCAATTTATAGCCTCCAAAGGGAATTGAAGGGTCGAAACGGAGCATTTCCAGCATATGAAAGGCCAAGGATCATGGATCCTGTGACTTGGTATGGAAAATCTGAAATATTTTTAATTTTGAGCACAAAACCCGATGTACGCGAGCTGCAATGGAGCAACTTGTGTATACACAAGTTGTATAAATGTGGCTCGCGTATATGTACAAAATTTTGAATTTTTGACTTTTGACTGAGCAAAATAGGGAAACTGAGTCTACAAAGGGAAATGGTAAGCCACCAATTCACGATGTATAAGATGTGGCAGAAATTGCTATAACAGATGCCCCCTAATGTGTGAGGTCAGAGGAGCAATCACGATGGTCGAAATACATTACAATTCCCATAAGTGGAGTAGTGAGGACCCAGCTAGAGGAACTAGTCACTTGTCGGAATACTACTGTACATATTGACTTTGTACACATGGCTGCCAATTTGAAGTACACTGCAGATCCATGTGCGTATATAGAAGATAATTGTTCATGGCCATGAATAGGCAATACAAAGTAGAATATGCCATAGGTGGTCATAGGCATGAACAAAACACAGTGGAGTCCAGTCTCAAAATCCATTGAAGATATATGTATACAATGAAGTACAATATGATCTTCCATGATAACTGAAGTCATATATGACTGGTGCAATGAAAGACAACAACATGTATGAGGTGTTGCTATCGTGAGTATGAGGTCTTATACACTAACCGTCGATGGTGCAAGTTTGCATCGTGTGAATAAAGTAGTTGAAGTCGAACACAATGAGACTTTGTTTGATTACCTGTCATTTAGGTATACCGTTAACAAACACGAGACAACCTACTGATGATGAAAGTAGGTGTCAAGGCATTGAGTACATTCAACAAGTGTGAATAAAGGTGTTGAGGTTGAACACTTGAAGAATCCATTGAGCAAGAGATATTAATGTATTCCCAATTGTTAATGGCGAGAGAACCTGCCACTGAGGACTACAAGCCTCTAGGTACTCTTATGAGTCTAGATCTCGATTCCAGAATAGATGAGATGAAGTCGATGGAATGAGATCCATTGAAAGGAGGGCATTAAGGTATCCCACGTCATCCAGTGTGAGGTACAAGGCAACACTTGATGATTAGGAAGAACCCGGACGAACAAAATATGCACAAACTAATGACCATGTGCGTCTCTCGCTTCCACCAGATGCAAGTAGTACACGAAAGAGACCCTCTGAATAGCAGCCAATAATGAAAATTGTTGACAGAGGCGAGGAAACCACCAATAGGGTCTAATGGAATTCAAGACACTGCACGAATCACAATGTGTGAAAAGATTTTATTGTCGTCGAACACAAGGGAAACCACCCGGTCAGCGACCAATGAAGAGATGTCATCTATTGGGTTCAAGGTCACCTACCAATGATGAAAGTAGGCCTAGGGTGCTAGGTAGGACAACAACTTTAAGTGATTTTGAGATTCACTTGTAAAGGGATGGTCGACATGCAAATTCAAGAATTATGAGGAATGGTCAACACAGGTTTGGACTTCCTTTGAACAAGAGCATGAGACAGATGGATAACTCAGGCAGCATAGACTCAATATTGAACATTGACAAAAGTTTGTGACGCAGGAGGCATCGACAAACTCTCCATAGGGATTGGAAGAATAACCATTCAAAGGAGTAAATTCTAAGTAACGAGTTCAACTTTCTAAGGCTATACTAAACCCAAACCTTTGATGAATGGACTCAAAAATTTGTGCTCTGTTCAAAGGCAACACGACTGCTACTAATAGAAGATAATACTCTTTTCCTGCCCTTTTTTGTGTTTTTTTATCTTTTTGTCTTTTTCACATTATTAAAGCCTGAAAAGAAGGTAAAAGAATGCCATGATATAAGAGAGGAAACGAGTGTCGCGAGCAAGCAAACTAGTTCCATGCGATGGAACATACCTATGCTCAATGCAAGGGAACGCATGCAGGGTATGGACACTCGGGGGGATGTTTCCTCTAGGGGTAAAGGGTATCAAGCTGCAAAGGATATATAAAAGGCACTGCTTGGCGAACGCTGAGAAATGTTGGGGTAACGGGCTTATAATGAGAAAGTGAGAGCCAACATTAGGCTCAACAATGCAAGCAGGATAATGAAATGCAATTACAACTCGACATTTGTGGGAGTCTCGTGGGAAATAGCCAGAATAGTAGATTGAGGAAAAATATGAGGTTTCTATGCAATGTCATAGCAGAACTATAAGGGACTCCCACACATATGAAGTAACTTCTGCATGGGCACCACATGGAAAAAAAGGTTCTAACTAGGGCACCTATGTTTGGTAAGTTTCTACCACCTAAAAACGACACTTCTAGTAACAGTGAGGAGGATCTGTGTCGCTAAAAAATGGGTTTGTACCTAGGGCATATGAATCGTGGTCACAGGACGATGCAAAAATTCAAAGTAGGGTGAAAACCTACCCTATATGTTAGTGACGATATGTACCTGTGGGAGGCACAAATGGGCTAAGGAACGTTGAAAATCCGTCATAACCTGGAAAAAAAAATACTTCAAACCAAGTCTTACACTACATAATTAGTCCATATGTTTTCAAAAATAATAAATATAGGGCAAAAACTATATAAAGTGGGTAAATGTTTTCTATAAATAGTAAAAACAATGAGTTTTACTATGTCATTTTGAGTTTTTTACCTCTATAGTCCTTTTGAGCTTATTTCACCCACGATCTTCCAGTGACGATTTCGGGAGCTACGGTCAATGAAATTGGAAATCGTTTGGACCAAGTAAGTATCCATTCCCTACCATTCCATTTCAATGGTTTAAATTTTTTATTTCATGCATGTTTTTTAAGATTTTGAGGCCGCAAGATGGGAAACTCGATGTACACGGGCTACAGTTCATCGGGCCGTGTACACGAAGTGAATCCTTCCCACGTATATTGAGCCCTATACGCGACTGCTTAAACTGTTGCCCACGTACAAGTTTGTGCATGAGTTTTTTATAAAAAAAATTACTCAAAATTATGAATTTCCTTTGCAGGATGGTGATTGAGTGTAGAGAGAGGGAACACGAGGATGTTGATGCGATAGTGGAAGGTGATATGAGGGCCCAACAAACATTACAAATATGTGGGATTTATAAATTTTGAGCTATAAAAGGAATGAGGCCACAAGCGAAATTGCTTCAAACTTTGATAAATTACTAGGATCCGGAGGCCGAGGCCTTCAATCTTGATGGGCAACAATTGAGAATTGAAGTGGACGACATATATTTCATCACATGATTGTCTCACCAAGGAGATATGGTAAACATCAAGGCCTAAGGGGATGAGGGTGGGATGAACATAGATGAGTACATCTCCACCTACTGCGTCACAAATACACAAAAAGTAGAGAGCCAACTCCCTATTAGGGCGATTGAGAGCTTGAGTTTGAAGATTATCCTTCTAGTGCTCACACATATATCTAGATGAACCTTATTACATTAGGTGTTGAGGCCACTTATGTTTTATGATGTGGAGTTCTTGAGACCCACAGTTTATGAATTGAGCACTTCGCTATTGGCCAACATGAAGAGCCAATTTACTGACTACAAACTTGAAAGGATGAGAAACTTTGGGTTTGCATCTATCTTGTGTAGATTTTTATTTGAGAGGGTTCCAACCCTTCATCTTAGAGTAGAATTTCCTCCACATAGTCTACATGATCTATCCATGACCTGTTGGACCGAAGTGATGAGGCGATTGGGAGGTGGTAGGGTGTCAACACCCTATAAGGATGAGTTTTTTCACTATTGGCAACGACATATCATTTCCATCTATGACTATACCTATGAGGGGATCGATTACTGAGGGCATCGAGACATGTCGTTACCACCAGGATCCGCCTTTGGGGAGATTGGTATGAAATTTAATTTTTGTATATTTAATTTTTTGTGTTTTTTTATTTGATAAATGCAAATATTTTTGGTATGGCATCATATATCAATGTTTAAATGTCTTATGTAGATGTAGGTCCATGACAACCGGATGGATACCCACGACATCGACATAGGGGTCGAGGGGAGGAGATGGATAGCAAATAAGAAGAACAAGTTCTTCAAAACATCCAAGGCAACCTATCACGTTTGACAAATATGATACCTATGATCCAGGTCGAGGACTTTCTTGAGGCTATGCAGAGGAAAGTTGTAGGTGTACCCCGTGTGTGGGTGAGACTCTTTCGGCATCTCGCTAACGCTGTAGTGTGCTACCATGATATGCACCTGGGACCTCAGGCTTAGACGCCATGGTCATTTGGTGTATCGACCATATATGTATATACATTTTTAAGGCTAAAAGCCCAATTTTGTACTACGATACCATATTTTTTGAACTTGATGAATGAAATACAAAAAATTTTTGGTCTTCGACTTAACCTATATATTTTACAATGGATGAATGTATAAATGTATGAATGTATGTTTCCTTTAGTTATGCGACAAATTCCAATCTAAAACGTAATTTGCGTATGCATCAGATACTTGATTATAACTTCTAGGGATATGATTATACGTAATGAAATCAAAATATTGTTCCAAAAGTCATGCCCGAAGGAATCATCGGAGTAGCGTAGGATCCCTAACCTGATACCTATTGTTCAATTGAGACACAACCAACTAGGATTCTAGGCGAACCTTTAAATAACAAACACCATGCGAAATAATGTCATGTAATAACTCAATAATGACACTATAGTCAACCACATTGTTCATCGATGGATCCAGACAAACGCCTCTTGAAGACACCAACTATCCCTCGGGAGAATAGATAACCCAAGTGGAAGAAGCTACGTTTCGAGTGTGATGAATGACACTGTCTACAAATCCTAAGAACACCAATGATTCCATTGACATCTCCCAACCAAGGGGAAACTCAATAAGCAAACTGGTGACACAAAAGAACAACAAGAAAAATATATACACTAAAGTACAATAACATACAAATCTCATGCTCAAGCTGGAAGGCTCAAGGATAACACTTTTGAGATAGAGCCCATTTCTGGGCTCTTTCAACATGTTCCCTTCTTAATACTCGAACTCATAGGCTTCTTTTTTGATGACATGTCTCATGATATAAGGGGTGTGCCACATGGGATTGAATTTTCTTGCCCCCAATGGTTCTTTAGCTTGGTCGTAAAGAAGGACCAAGTCACCCTTAGCGTACTATCGGGGATAGACATATTTATCATACTGGACCTTAACACGTTGCTTATTCACCTCGATGGATAGCACAACATCTCGACGCTGCTCATTGAGTTGCTCCAAGTGTACAAGGCATTCTTTGAGATCAATCATGTTAGGTAGGAGCTCAATTTCTAACCTAAGAGAAGGAGTCTTGGATTTAATGGGAGAATTGACTCCACCCTGTGAACCATTTGGAACGGTGAAAAACTAGTGGAAGTGTTTACTATGGTTTGGTATGCCCAAAGAGCAGGGTATAACATCACGTGCTAGTTAAGATTTACTCTGCCTGATAGTTTTTTGCAAAATGGCTTTTAGACATTTATTAACGGCCTCCACTTGGCCATTTTCCTGGGGATAATTTGACAACGAATGATCTTGCTTGAACCCCAGTTTTGATGCCAACACTATCATCAACGTGTTCTGAAAGTGATTTCCATGGTCAGTGACAATCTCCTTCAGAATTCCAAACTGAGCTATGATTTGATTGAATACGAAGTGTGTTGCAGTCTCACCATCGGATTTAATTGTAGGCATGGCCTCAAAGCACATGATAAAATGGTCTAGAGCCACAATAATGTGATGGTGCCCCCCAGCCTAGGCCAGGTTTCAATCCATGAAATCCACCCCCCACTTGGTGAAGGGATCGACGGTAATGACCGGGTGAAGTGGGGCAGGGTGTGAGCGCATCTTATGAGTGAACACCTAGCAAGGGTGACACTTCTACACAATCTTTGAAAATTGACGACCAAAAACAACCAAATTGTAATATTTTTTGGGTCGTCACAATCCCAGATAAATGACCACCACACACACCACTGTGATAGTCATTGAGTACGACTTCAGCTTCTTCGTGGGTCAAACAATGAGGCATAATAGAATCCACCCCTCGACGATACAAAGTGTCACCGATAATGAGGTAGTTTTTGGCTTGATGGTGTACATGTCATTGGTCATCCCTCGAAAGATGCTAGGGAAGCTTCAGAGTTCGAAGATAAGGAAAACGTGCTCATCAAAAAATGAGTAATCGAAAACGTTATCCTCATCATACCTAGGGAAGTTTGACATTATTTATGCAAAGACGAGCGATTTCTTATATTTTGCGGAGACAAAATCGAGATCAAGCTCCTGCAATATTACAATCCATTTATTGTATTTCCCCCCTATGATATGCCATGTCAGGATGTATTGACGTCAGTGACCACGGTAGTCTTGTGAAGTAAGATATAATGGCACAATATTTGAATTGCATGCATGACTGCTAAGGCTATCTTCTTCACGTGAGAATACTTAAATTTAGGACCAATTAGATTTCGACTAAGATAATAGATAACATGCTCATGGAGCTCGTCATCCTACTGAATGAGAACCATACCAACCATCCCTTCTGACACGACTATATAAATCAAAAAATCTCTACCATAGTCCAGAGGACTCAATGGAGGTGTCAACACTAGGGATTTCTTAAGGGCATCAAAGGACTCATGGGCTCGCTCATCCCATATAAACGAAGTATCCTTTTTCAAGAGACACATAAAACCCTTAGTGATGTTGGCATAGTTGGCTATAAAGGGACGCATGTAGTTATCTTTCCCCTATAAAGCTTGAAGCTGACACACTCTGTGTAGGGGAGGCAACTGAAGCATTTCCTCCACCTTCATCAGGTCCATGATGATCTCTTGCTTGGAAACTATAAATCAAAAAAGTCGGCCTGACCTGATGCAAAAGATGCATTTATGAAGGTTCAATTGAATACGATAATGACAACATCTTTCAAACACTAGCTGAAGATGGGATAGATGATCAACTCTTTTGTGAGAGTGAGCCGCGAGGTCATCTAGATCAACCTCGACTATATGTTTGAGGTCATGGAAAGTGAAGGTCATATCCCGCTGAAAAGTTGCTCCGACGTTTTTAAGGTCTAAAGTCATTTTCCGGTATGAAAACGTACCCCAAGGACAAATGAATGTTGTATTATGTTGATCCTTGGGTTTAATTTTGATCTGATTGTAGCCTAAAAATCCATCCATTAAATAAAAGACTTCACTCCCTCCACACTCATCAATAATCTAGTCAATAAATGGTGTAGGGAAATTATCTTCAGGATATGATTTATTGAAATCCCTAAAATCCATACACACACAGATGGTTCCTTGCTTCTTATCTATAGGAATGAGATTAGATACCCATTCAGTCAAGGGAACCGGGTAGATGAAGCCAACATTAAGTAGCTTCTCCACCTCTGCCTTAATGGTGGGGGCCTTCATGAGATTCATAACTCTAAGTCATTGTCGAACTTCCTTAGAATTCAAATAAGTCTTAATTTCACGTTGGACATTACTAGGGTCTATCCCTGACATTTCTTCATATGACCAAGCAAACACGTATTGAAATTCCTTAAACATATCAGTGTAAATCTGAATTTCTTCAGGTGAGAAATCTACATCGATATAAATGTTCTGAACCTTGACAGGGTTTTGAGAGATGTTGATCGCAATGGTAGGAGAGATATTCACCATGTTCCCTTCAACATATATGCCATGCTTATCCAACGAGACCATAATGCAACCAACAATATTACTCATGGCAGACATAAACTCATCTCGTTCGATCCTTTCAAGCTCTGGGAGAAAATAAGATTTGTGATGAAGGTCCTCCCAAGGTCTTTCAGGACCAGTCATGGCCTCTAAGATCGCTTCATCCGAAGGCATAGTACTGTCAAAGAAATCATATGAATTAGACAAGTTTACATCTCATATAGGCTCGAGGGCAGGATCCACCTCTTCTATCCAAGAAGAGGGAGGATTTGGGTTTGCAACGGATTCCAGTATAACCTAATATGCAGTCTCAACTACAGACAACAACATTTTCATTCCGATGTGTGAGAGACCTTCATACGATGCAATCAGAGAAGGTAGAGGCCGTGGGTCATTGAAATATGAAGTAAGGAATGAGAAAAACCTCAATGATGATGAGGATTCATCGGAAATGACATTAATTTACGAGATTGGTGTCGAGAAATGAAAGGTTCCCATCAAGGAAGGGTACATTCCAACACTATTGTTCTCAGTTTCCTTCTGAGAATTCTTGACAATGAGGACCGAGGGTCCCACCTATGTAGAGGAACTGGAGTGTGAGAAAGACAATCGATCGATCGTCACAATCTTCTCGTCATGAGGAAAGAAAAAAACATGAAACACTGATGACACGACAAATATCATAGTGTAAATCCAATTATGCCCCAGTATAAGATGATAGTCAAGGGGTGCATCAACCACCTCAACCTCGACCGCCAAAGTTTTACTGCTTAATTGGACCTGAAAAGCAGGGAGGATACCATGGGGTCTAAACGAATGCCCATCAAACGCATTTAACATAGTCATAGATTGAGAAAGCTGGGGAGAGCCAATGGCTTTACAACAAGATAGAGACATCACAGACATCGAAGCACCTTCATCAACGATAGTACACTTAATAGTTATATTAATACATTCCACATGGATTTGAAAAGCCACATGGTACGGTAAGCGAGGCTTGACATCTATGACATCTAACTTGATAACTTTCAAGCCACTTGAGTCATGAGCCCCTA
Source organism: Picea abies (assembly GCA_900067695.1). NCBI lineage: Eukaryota > Viridiplantae > Streptophyta > Pinopsida > Pinales > Pinaceae > Picea > Picea abies. Next base: position 2,582 of record CBVK0101378819.1, on the reverse strand, counting down.
ATGCAGATAATAAGGCATTTCTCTATGTTGGGCATGTCTTAAGTACCTTCAAATTTGACACCGCACACGACGTTTGGCCCAAATATTCAAGAATCGAGTAATTCTAGGTGGCTCTGGCATTGGGATTATGAGAAGAGCGCTTAAGAATTTCTTTCGAAACGCGAGGCATAGGGTTAGGCTTAACAATCTGCAAAGGTGTTTCTAGAGGGGGTGGCTTTGTACCCAAAGTAGGTTGCGGAGGACCATAATCATGAGTCCTCGTGGCTACTCTAATCTCAGATCGAACCATATTTACGCATTGATGGCCACCGTCATGTGCCGGGGGATTTTGACCTCCACCTGATGCTTTTCCGATGTTCGAGGTTCCTGAGGCCATATTTTGATTATGCAGAAATGGATCAGTTAACACAATAGGTTGTTGCACTATAAGCCTCGAGGCTTCCTCTATCTTAGGGCATAAATGGGTAAGGTGATCCTCTTTACACAACTTACATGGAAACTTCACCTTTCGCTTTTCCTTCTTGCCCTCGCCAACATTTTTACCAAACTTGTCATTATTATGATTGTCCTTGTTATTGTTGTTCTTATTCCCACCCTTGCGGTTATTATTTCTACCTTTCCTCTTATTCCCTTTGGGTTGCTAGTTACCCTTCGAGTTCGTTGACTGCATTGAATGTACTTCCAACGACTAAGCGAAAGGATATGAAGCCGTAGCTTGTCCCGCTGTAGACTGGTTGAGATAGTTTTTTCATCCGATTTTTCACATGGTCTACAAACTTGGCATTTTTTTATCCTATAATTCCATTGCCATGAGGCCTAGGATTTTGTCTTGGATCATTACTTGACCATGGTGCATCAGGAATAATTTCAGAGAGTATCCTAGATTGATCATATATAAGATCTAATTGCTGGGCTTTAAATATGGCCTCTTCCTCAGTTATTACCCCAAATATAGAAACATCCTTTGAAATATATGACAATAGGGACTTAAGGAACCACTCCAATAGAAACTCTAGAGGAATGTTATCTTTAATCAACTACTTTCTTCTACACCACTCTTGAATGTGATCTGATATGTGGGTGGCTTTGTCCCAATGAAAAGTCAATAAAAGCTCAGTACTAGTGTTGTAACGAATCGATAGTTGAAATTGGTTGAGAAAAAATAAGTCCAAATCATGGAAAGTTCGGTATATGCCCCCTGGTAACTCAATGTACCATTTCGCAGCAACCCCCGTAAGGGTGCATTAAAACAATTTCAAACTAACCGAGTCATCATTAAGAGAGTTTGATGAGTACCATAAGTGAAAAGTAGTAACATGATCTCCTTGATCCTTTCCACTCTTACCCTCGAATTCATAAATGTCTGAGGGAAGCTTGGTAGGAACTGGGGGCCATGTCGGATCATGACACATGGGGTCGTTCATTAATATTGACCGATATGGAAAATTTAGCATGGCTAGAAAAGGGGGCCTTTGTTGCAGCGTAGGACACCATGCTCCCATGAAAGAGTGACTTCGAGAGACTACGGGTCGAGGAGGGTTATGATAGACACCATGGCCCTTCCCGGTAGGATAATATTCCCCTCCTAACGAATTCATGAAAGGTTGTAAAGGCATCATCATTGATGGGACCGCTTGTGAGGAAAAAGCGATATGATACAAATTACCCATATGAGGATATATATTGCCCCTTGACGAAGGAATTCCATGTGGGGGTTTCCTATATTAGAAAATTGATCTCCCCCTGATGTAATACCAAAGGTTAGAGGATGATTTTCCATAAGAAAATAATTCGTGGGAATGGGCATTGTGGATGACTGATAGATGGACCATATATATGAAGTAGGGACACCTCTCATTTTCCCATTCCATCCTTGAAAATTATAACTAGGATTGGGTCTGGAGGAAGGAGGATTCCAAACCCCTATCGTAGGAAATGAGTGAGGGATATGATCCCCACCAAATGGGAAATGGTTATAAGGAGGTGATGTGCCCCCTGACCCAAAACTAGTATTCATGTTAGATGTAGGAATGGAGGATGACATGTGTGAAATCATATTCTACAAACCAAAATAAAAAGGATTAGAGGCCATAGGCATCGACTAAGAACTATAACTAGGCATCCCCATCGAAAAGGTGCCAAGGGGAATGTATATCGATGATGATGAAGTGATACTACTTGAAAATATATAAGGATTTTTCCCCATGACCAAGCCGAGCTCATGGACTCGGTGGCTCTAACTGCGGGAGTCCCTAAAGTCCAAGTAATAGATGACGAGGGAGTCTCATGGACTCCACTAACCATAGCAGAGGTTGGAGTCAAATCAATACTCATATCTGAATCAATAATCATGATGGGATGATCATGAGCCTGAGCAACAAAGATGTATGTACCACGTTTATTAATTCTACGCCTTTTAGGAGGCGGTTTCGGTAACAAACCAAATTGTGGTAATTGATTCAAGAGTCAACGAGACCGATGGGTAGGCTGGTCTTGCTCCATGATGACTCAAAACTCATGACACAAAGCAAAATCCTAAGGCCAACTAATATACAAATAACACACTCCTAAATAAAACTAGA
>CBVK0101378805.1:0-13251 GCA_900067695.1 Picea abies | reverse complement strand
CACTAATATTTCTTAAATCATAAAGTATAGACAATTATTTTATTCTAAGTTCTAAAGTTGGGGACAAGTGGGCCAAAGCAGCTCCCAACATGACAAGTGTTAAGTTGGGAACATGCATACATATTGTGGGGACTTAGCTCATTTTCACATTCACCCATCATTCGGACCATCATCTTTTCCATCATTTCTTCCATCATTCAACAATGATTCCATGACTATTTTTCACTCACGCAATCAATTATCGTCAGACATTCATTTCACTGTATCTGAACTTGTATCCATGGCCATAGAGGTTGGTGTAGCTGGTTAGCTGGGAAGCTGGACTGAAGAAGCGAGTTGTCAGACCTGTGCGATACTTAAGAAGCGAGTTGTTAGGCCCATGGGATATTGAAGAGGCCGGTTGTCAGGCCCGTGAGCAATTCTCTAGGTGAGAGAATTGTTGGGAGTTGATTTCTTGAAGGTGCTAAACTACAGCTACAGGGCTCTGAGACTTCCTGTCTAGCCTATTGCTGAAGCCCTGGAAGGGAAGTGGGTTAGTCGAGATACTGTTGAGCAGAGAAGGGGCACACTTCTTTGGGTGGGATAGGCATGTGGGGAATGCGAGACTGTAGGGTGTTAGTTGAGTGAGCACCATGACATAATCTTTCCTGTTTCCATGAGCCATTATCCTGGTTAGGAACCCTTTACCCAGGTGGATTTTAGTCCCAGCTCGGGGGTGACTCACTGTTGAGAGTGATGAACAGTGTGGTCTAAGGCCGGGAGTTTTGTGGAAGGTCTGCACACAGCTGGTGACATTCTTAATAATATAAGTGCCAATTGTGTGATAAGTTTACATACTGCATTGTTATTTACGTGTTTATTTTTATGGGTATTTCCTGTATATGTTGCATGTATGCGGTCATCTGTTATTTCAGTGTGAATCCATGGATTTATGAAATTTATTTGTCTGTTTACATTTTACATGTAAAGCTTCCGCAGTTTTTCTGTGTGCATATGTTTTAATTGCATGTAGTTAGAAAAATTTATGTAGCATAGCTCAATTAGATGTTGGGTATGTTACAGTATGTTCTGGAGAGAGAATGTAAGTGTTTTATGGAGTAGCGTGGCCTAGCATGGATGGTTGGGTAAGTTACAAAAAGTTTTCAAAGCTAAGTAAAGCACCTGAGTAGTGGCATGCCCCGGCCTGTTGGTGGTTGGGGATGTTACAATATGGTATCAGAGCATGAAAGAATATTCTGGAGTGGCATTTCCCGGCCTGTGGGTGGCCAGGGATGTTACAGGATCCCTAAGCATGGAACTAGCTCCTCTCCTCAAGGTGGTGCGCCCTCCTGCTTGAAACCCTCTTAAGCTGCGCCCTATCTCTCTTTGAGCCTGTGGCTGATATAGAACTCCTCTGCAGCTGAGTGGATCTGATGTAGAATGGTGAGGGAGGAATATTTCACCTCCATGACCAAGCATGGACCAAGGTGGGTGGGATATTTCATGACCGAGCTGATCTCTAGGGTTTGTTAAGTCAAAACCCTCAAAACCCCCAAGTGCACGGGATCACTAGCAAGAGGCCAGATATCAAAATGATAAACAACATAATGAGAGGATAGATGTCCCTATCTCTCTTTTATCCTCTCTGCTCACTTTGTCTCTCCAAAGTGACTTTTATTTTATTTAATTATTAATTAATTAATTAATTAAATCACTTTAATTAATTAATTAACCATTTTATAATTAATTAATTAAATCACTTTAATTAATTAATTAACCATTTTACCATTGAAAAGTAGTTTATCTCTCCTTGTGGCTTCCCTAGCCACTGAAAGTCACTTCTCATCATCCTATCCTGTAGTGTTGTTTGTCCCGATTCCAATGAGCTATTACACTAAGATGTTCCTCCAAGTATTATGCCCAATATGACCTCCTTAGTGAATTTAATTAACCTATAGCCCAAAATAACTCAAAATCATGGAAATTGTTGGAATGCAATGGGACAAAATCCAAGTTGTGAGGAATGGATCATGATGATGGAATAAGATGCGCGATGCAAGCTGGAACCCCAAATACCCCTCAATAGCCCATGTACTCGCTATGACCTCCATGTGGCTACTCTGGTCATCATAAAACTATGTAATACAATGATGTCCCAAAGTGGGGAAATTACAACTTTGGACAACAAGCAAGCTGAATATCAATCCCCCATGATTGAAGTGGAAGGTAAGATTGATAACCAACCCATAGAAATTTTAATTGATTATGGAGCTAGCCATGGTTACATAAATGCTAACATTGTGGAAAGATTTCACTTACAAATAAGTAAGCATAAGAATCTTGGTTAGTTTAGTTAGCCACGAAGGCTAAGAGGAAAATCTATGAGTTGGTTAAAGATTGTCTGATAGACATGAATGGACTTATCACAAAGGTATATGTAAACATCATAATGTTGGGTTCATACGATTGTCTAATTGGCATGGATTGGCTGCAAAAACATCATGTTGCCCTAGACTGTTACAACAAGACAATCACATGTCTTGATGAGGAAGGGAAGCAAGGTAAGATTCAAGGCATTCCAAGAGTTGTAGATGTTAGAGAGATTTCAAATATCTAGTTGAATGATCTGAAAATTAACTTGATCTAAAATCCAATCTTACCTTGCGAAAAACCGAGACTTTTGAGTATACACTCGATATATTTCAGAACTGGACTCAGAGTGCCCTTCTTGGCACAATTCCCAAAATCTGTCTCTAATCTGTACAGTCCGTACGGCCTCGAGATGCATGCAAATCTAAAACCACCTCGATCTACGTGTAAAACCACCTCATTTTGTGTGCAAATCCACCTCGATCTACATGCAAAACCACCTCGATATACGTGAAAAACCACCTCGATCACTATGCAAAACCACCTTGGTCACTGTGCCAATATCTGTCTATAAAAACTCCCCCTCGGGATCCATGCCCAAGGCTCATTTAAATAAGGGAAAAACAATGGTTTAAGGAGGCGTGAGCCATGGGCCATGCACCCTCCAAAATCCCCCAAATCTCGGCTTAAAAGGGGGACATGCCACCCCATGCCACATCTTGTGGTGGTGGCCCATTGGTTAGACACATTGGGTTGGGAAGAGGAAGTCCCGAGGTCAAACCTGCAGGCTTCTCCCCTCCCACCGTATATTGCATAACCGTTTGTATTTTGGGCTTTGGATTAACATGTGGCTTGGCGCGTTGATATGGTTGATTTAACATATGGTTTGGCGCATTTATATTTGGATTTGGATATATGCTATGGCATATATTTTATATTATATGGTTGAATTTTGGCGTGTTATAACATATAGCATAGTTTGTGGAGGCATATGGTACGTGATATTTGGCATATGGCATGGTTTATAATAACATTTAGATACCAAGGGGGGCCTCAGTGTTGGAAAGGTCAAGGGCCAAGCCCTTGACCACCCCCTTTTACCCAGCCATGGGGTCATGGTGGCCTTTTCACAAGGTCTTGGGTTCAATTCCCATAGCCCCAAATTACATTTTTTTTAACCATTTCTAACCTTTTTTCACCATTTAACCATCTTTGCCGAAACTTCAACTGCTGACATCTTTGTCATCTGGAGATCGTTTTTCCTGAAACGAATGTCACCAGAAAGCTACTGACGAGCTCTTCCACTTTGTAAGCTTTACTTTGCATTTTTAATACTTTAACTCTATCTAATTTTGAGATGATCCACCTGGATCATTGAAGAAGAGCTTCAACAATGGATGTTAGATGTTTGCAGCCCATATGGAGAAGGTAGCCAAAAACAAAGTAGAAAGCATTGAAGACCATCTAGTCTTGAGGGATTTTGAAGATGTTTTTAGAGAAATTCCAAGATTTCCATCGAAGAGAGACATTGATTTCTCTATTTATTTGGTGCTAGGTGTTGCCCCAATGTCTAAGACACCTTATAGAATGGGCACACCATAACTAAAAGAGTTGCATATGTATCTTGAAATTTTTTTGAAGAAGGGATATATATGCCCAAGTGTGTCACCTTGGGGAGCCTTGATTCTTTTTGTGAGAAGAATGATGGAACCTTAAGTCCGTGTATTGATTTTAGGCAACTTAATAAGGTTACCATAAAGAATAAGTATCATTTTCCCAAAATTGATGATTTATTTGATCAACGGAAAGGTGCGAGAATCTTTTCGAAGATTGACTTGAGATCAGGCTATCATCAAGTAAGGATAAAGGAATAAGACATCAACAAGACAACACTCATAACAAGATATGGGCATTATGAATTCACGGTAGTGCCATTTTGTCTATCAAATGCCCCAACAATATTTATGTGTTTGATGAATGAAGTGTTCATGGAGTACCTTGACAAGTTTGTAATTTTTTTCCTAGACAATATACTAGTCTACTCTAAATCTGAAGAGGAAGATGAACAACATCTAAGAATGGTGTTGCAAGTTTTAAGAGAGCATAAATTGTATGCTAAGATAAGTAAGTGCATCTTTTATTGAAAGAAGAATCACTACTTAGGCTATATAATATCAGTAGCAGGGACATAAGTTGATCCTGAGAAGATAGAGTCCATTAGAGGATGGCCTGCGCCAAATAATGTGATAGAGGTCAGATCATTCATGGGTCTTGTCAGTTATTACCAAATATTCATAAAATGATTCTCAAAGGTTGCAAGATCAATCACTTCTTTGCAAAAGAAGGGAGTGAAATTTGAATGGACTTCCAAGTGTGAAGAGATATTTCAACAGTTGAAGGGAATATTAACAAGTGCACCAATATTGAAGATTGTAGATCCAAATGAAGATTTTTTTGTTTGCATAGATGCATGCAAGGAAGGACTCGGTGGAGTTCTTAGTCAAAGGGAACATGTGGTATGCTGCAGGTCTGAAAAATTAAAAAGCATGAAAGAAATTATGCTACACATGACTTGAAGTTAGCAACAATTGTACATGCATTGAAAATGTGGAGGTATTATCTTATGGGTAAGAAATTCCAGCTAAGAACAAAGCATTGTGGTTTGAAGAATTTGTTTAGACAAACAACAATAAATGTTAGACAAATTAGATGGTTGGAATTTCTGAGTGAATATGACTCTGAAATTAAGCATATAAAGGACAAGGAAAATCAACTGGTTGATGCACTTAGTAGGAGAGCTCATGAAGTGCATATTGCAGTCATCAACATGTACACGACAAATCTGAAAGACAAAATTATTGAAACATCAATTTCAGATCAGAACTATGTGAAAGTAAAAGAAGCATTACAACAAGGTAATTTTTAGCAGAAATTTTATTATTATGAGCTGAAAGAAGACATAATTCTCATGAATAAGGTTAAGGTGTATGTGTCGAATTCCAGTGAACTGAAAAATGCAATTTTGAAGGAAATGCACAATGTGCCATATGTCGGGCACCCAAGATATCGAAAAATAGTTGCAGCAGTAAGAAGCCAATATTTTTGGCCAAGAATGAAGAAGGAAGTGGCTAATTATATAACATATGTCTAGAATGCCAAAAAGTGAAGACAAAACATCGACACCTAGCAGGTTTTCTACAACCATTTCCCATTATGGAATGGAAGTGGGAAGTAGTTACAATTGATTTTATTACTAATCTTCCCAGAACAATGAATCGACATGGTTCCATCATGGTGGTGGTGGATAAATTGACTAAAGCAACACATTTTATTCCAATAAAGACTACACATAAAGCGTCAAATATTGCAGAAATTTATATGAAAGAAGTTGCTAGGATACATGGAGTGCCTAAGGCAATAGTTTCAGATAGAGACCCAAAGTTTACTTCTAATTTTTGGAAAGGTTTTTTCAAGGGATTTCGAACAAATTTAAATCTTAGTACAACATATCATCCAGAGTCAGATGGGAAAACAAAAATTACTAAAAGGATAATTGAGGACATGCATGGAATGCATGTGATGGATCAACCATCAAAGTGGGAAGATAATATTTTAGTTGAATTTACCTACAAAAATGAGTATCAGACCTCATTGAAAACGAGTCCATTTGAAGCATTATATGGTATAAAATGTAACACACTAGTGAGTTAGGGTAATCCAACAGACAAAACAATTGTTTGGCCATAATTGTTAAAGGAAATGGAAGATCAGATGGAAAAGATAAAGCATAATTTAAAAGTTTCCCAAGATAGGAAAAAACGTTATGCAAACAAGAACAGACTTTTCAGAGATTTTAAAGTGGGAGAACATGTGTTCTTAAAAGTAAAGGCAAAGAGAAGTCCAATAAAATTAGGAAGTTTCCGGAAGTTGGTAGCAAGATATTGTGGGCCTTTTGAAATATTAGAAAATATAGGGTCAGTTGCATACATGTTAGCTTTTCTAAATCCATGAGAGTACATAATGTATTTCATGTGTCATTGTTAAAGAAATATGTTCCTGATCCTAACCATTGGAATGTGATCCAGGTGGATCACGAAGGGGATTTCCAGGTGGAACCGTTACACATCCTGGACCAAAAAGTCAAAGTGATCAGGAACAAAGCCATAGGGATGGTAAATGTTCGATGAAATTTCTACGGTCCTGAAGATGCTACATGGAAGCATGAAGAAAACATGCAGGCAAAATACCCACAAATGTTTGACATTTTTGAAGAAAATATAATGGAAGACTCCATTTTGAGCAACTAAAATTCTAGAACCACATCTTCGAGTCTTAGCCAATTGTGTTGGGGACCTTGATAAAAGAATGGCTTATTCATTAGGTTAGAATTGATAAAAATATGGTCCATCCCTTGGGTTATCCCTGATAAACAAATGGTGCATTCCTTGGGTCGACGAGTTGAGAGGAACATGAGATTATGGCCAGAGTTGTTAAATTGCATAATTTTTATTTCTAAGTATTGTGATGTAAATTTGCATATATGTATATCGACATAGAGTGCATCGAGGATGATGTAAAATTATAAAGGAGGGAGAATGCAACATCCCTAATATAATCCTCAGTTTAATTAATGCTTATGTAGAGATAATGTGTGGCTATGACCAAAGTGATGTAATATGTGAATTGTATTTCCTTGTTTTATTAATAAAATGAGATGCCAGTTGCTAAGGGGACATGGATAAGATATGGGGGATGAATTAATCCACAAGAGGGGGGAGTGTCTAGGATAATGGCCAAGAGGGGTCCAAGGGGGAAATACCCATGTATATTAATTTAACTTATTTTCCTGAATTTTCTATTTGTATATGAACCTTCCCATTTCTGATTGAGTGTTCCCAACTCCAATCATTGAATACATGTAAGAGGGTGGGTGTGAGTGCTCATGCCCCAAAGTTATTGGGCACATGGGGGTTGAGTACAATCAGCTTGGGGAAGAGTGAGAATCAAGAAAGACAAGCCAAAGAGAGGAAATTCGTATGGGTTGGGACAACAAGTTTTAGGGAGTCAAGTTTGTTCATGGGAAAGAGGAGGAGAGAAAGAAACATAGCTTGAATTTGATGCAACCATGGAGGGAGAATTCTAGATCATGCTTGATCATAATTGGAGAAAATTGGAGCTGGAAAACTGAAGAGCCAGTTTTCCAAGCCTAAAGAGTGAACTCATGTGTGAGTTGCATTGAAACAACGAGTGTTGGTTGTTGGTTTGCTGATAGTTTTTCTAGCAAAAATTTCCCTAGAGTTCCCAGCTAAGAGATTCCTGGCTACTCATACCAGAGAGACCTTGATAAATGAATGACACATTCCTTGGGTTAATCCTGATAAATGGGTGACACATCCTTTGTATTATCCTTGATAAACGGATGGTGCATTCCTTGGGTTGAACAAGTCAAGAGGAAGAGAGCTGGTGGAAAATCGAGATAGTTGTAGGAGGATATCAGTTGGGTTGAGAGTTTTATGAGCTGTGAGTGGACTGTGATAGACCACCCTATTTTGTGGATTGCTACCCTCAACTCAGGGGTGACTGACTATTGAGATTTGGAGCAGTCAGTCTATGGTTGGGTTGAACGTCCTTCCAAAGCAGCTGGTTGCACAACTGTTGTGAAAAGATAAGTGTTTTATCTTGTTGTTATGTTAAATTATGTGTTTAATTGTTCTGCATGCACTCTGTGTATCTGGAAGTGATTTTTATGTTGTTGTAATGAGTTGTTTAGTTGCATTTCATGTTGATTATTGACATGTTGTAGATGCATCTATTTTATGGTTATAGGCAGTAACTAAATCTGTGTTAATTTGTAGTTGAAAGCTACATGAAATGAGTTAAATGTAAATGAATTAAATTAGTTAGCAAAAAAATCATTTTTATGTATATTTCACACCGTAATGTCCCTCGGTTGGGTTGGGGGACGTTACAAAAGATTAAGTTAAGGTTAGAGTATTATATAAATAATATGATATAAGGATTTTTTAGGAATTAAACTAAGGTTAAGTTAAGGTTAGAGTATTATATAAATAATATGATATAACGATTTAAGGATTAAGTTAAGGGTAGAGTATTATATAAATAATATGATATAATGATTTTTTAAAGATTACGTTAAGGGTTGTTTGAAACAAGATGTAAATATATGTAAATATATTGTTTAGTAATTAATTAGTATATACTTTTAGATTTTTGTTTCTAGATGTAAATTGTGTATGGAGTTTTGAAGGACTTTTGAAGTAACAATTTTTTAAAAGAGTGCCAAGGAAAGGGTTAATAAAGGATGAAAATAATAAAGTTTATAAAGGTTAAGATTTAATTAAAAGATGATACATTATTAGATTTATTAGATCTTTTAAGTAGAGGTGAGATGTTAAGTCATTGTATCAATTTTATTTAAAAAGGAGAAGATACAATTCTATGTTTGTGGAGGAACTTCATAGAAAATGTTTATGTCATCATGAGAGACACATTGACTATGATCTAGAAAGTGTTTAGCTTAGGAAAATGTCTTCCACAAAGTAACATTTGTTGGTTATAAACTATAAACGAGCCAAGCATTGACAAAAAATGACAATGGTTACCTTGGTTATGCAAGTATGAAGCTTGCACCAGTATTCTAGGTCTCCTAGAAAGATATCAATGGTATGGACCTTTTTTTCTAAAATCATCATCCTAGCAAATGAATAAATGTTTGTGGGAGTGAATGTATAAAAGTGGAATGCCTAACCCTACATTAGGGAGTGTTTGAGAAGAAGTGTCCATTGGATTGATCAAGCATTTGTTGAGGTGCTTATATGATGAATCTAATATGTGAGATTCATAGTAGGTGTTTAAATTAGCTAAGTTCTACTTTGTTGTAGCAGATTAAGTTTGAGATAAAATTCCTATAAGAAAAGGTTTCTCTTATTGTTTCATTTCTTGGCTTGGATGTAGTATCCATAGTTTATACCTATGGCAAGGTGGATAATCACTCCTATGCAATTGGTTTTCATGTGCACTTCTTAACAAAGACAAGCATTCTCATTTATATTTTGATGATGTTAATTCTTTGTGAAACTTTGTATTTGAATTGCTTGGTTTATGTTATTTAATCATTGGAATTCTACATTGAATGTTTATGTCAAGATGGAGAAATTAATAATAATTGTGCAAATGTGTTTCTTTTTTGAATTTTTATCAACATTTGAATATTAATCATAACAATATGTATGTAACTCTAACACAAAAAAATTTGGCAAACTCCATAAGTAATAGAAAAAATCAAAATTAAAAAATGCAAGCTAGCTTAGACCAAAACACTTGAGTACATAGAGCCTCTAGATCATATCCAAGATAACATAAACCACATTTCAAGAACCACAAGGTAGGATGCCTGATCATAGAAACTAAGAGATAATCAAGCTTGAAGTTGGTGGGGGTCAATCATGGTCATTAAGGGTAGGGCCCTATCCAATCACTAAGGGATCCACATCAATAAGGTGCTCCTAGCCATAATTAGAAATCTCATGAGGATTCAAATTCTCTATAATGACCAATGCCAAAGTTGGAAATTGCTTGTCATTTCTAGCCAAGGAAGGAGGCCAACTATTCCCATGCTCCTTCCTCTCTTAAATCGTGTACCTACCTAAGGATGAGGCTTTTTTTTACCTCAGTGAGATTGCACTTATCGTGGACAAGAAGTGCTAAGTAGTTACCTACTCATATTGCAAGTGGATTCACCCCGAAACTCTAAGAGTTGCTTTGAATCATTCATATCCACATGAATCTTACATACTTTCACAATAATGTCCAATGATAGATTGGCACTTGTTAGTGCAATGTCATACTATCAAAAAGTTTGTGTAGACTCACTAGAATTAAACAACACTTCATTGTCATTGTTTCTTCTACAAAAATAAATCACTTTTCCATGAACAAGTATATAGGTAGCATAGCTCCAAGGTCTGAATCAATTGGTTGACCCATATTCCCAAGGCATGTTCCCAATAAGGAGTCCATAGGTCACAGGTTCAAAACCATTTGAGTCCCTTGGGGTTATCACCTGCTATTGTGGCTAGAGGTTGAGCCATCCTCCATCTAGATATTTTGAAGAAAAGCGGGTGATCCCATGAGGTTTTCCTTGGAAAAGAAGTATCTAGATAGAATGAAGTTATATATCCCAAGAAAAATAATTTTCTAAAATAGAATCCTCCCATGAAATAGAGGCAGGGGGGTATTATTGGCACAAAGGATCCACCCAAGTCGACATAGAATTGGAAAAGGGAAAGAACCATAAAAAACACTTCATGGTTTTCTCTAACCCACACCAACGACACCTCAATTTTTTCACTCACAAGTATGTTATCCATTTATCCACTAATAAAGCCCCTATAATAAGAAACCATGAAAATATATCCTTCTTATCTCCAATGTTGGCTTTCGAAGGCTTCAACTGGATCAACTATGTTTTCTACTTGGACATAACTTGCCAAATCTTATTCAAATGACATTTTAAATTTGGTTGAATCAAAGTCATTTATAGATTAGATAAGGCTTATAATGGGTGAACATTGTGGCACATCCTCATATCCAATATGACCACCATGCTTGTGATGATTTATGACCCAAATTAGGAAGAATATAATTCAATATTAAACTTTGTATGTGCTCTAAAATAAACTTATCCAAGATGGACAGTCTATGTTTTGACCAAGGGAGTCATTCCCTCATTTGATTGTCAAATCAGTCCTTACTTTCCTTAATGCCCCTTCTAAATAGTCCTAAGACCAAAAACCATGTACACTTGGCTAGAATATTCTCATCGAGATGAACCGACCATAATAAATAATGTTCATTAAAAAAAATCAATTTGTAGGGAGAGATATTACCATGTTAATAGGAATGGATTAATGGCCATCGATGCCTTTCAGATACTTTATTCATAAAGGTGACAACAATCTTAACCTATGCAAAAGTGTTGACTAGGTTTACAAAGAGATACATTACTAGGGCCCCTTTCCTAATGGGGATCCTTTACTATACAATATTTGATTAACACTTATTAGGCCTCATTATTGCCCATGGTCCTCACCACCCATTTGACACAAAGAGTATGGTTTTCATCCAAGTTTTGATGATGCCAAAAGCCTCCATATTCATGAGGAGTGTAATAGAAATCCCAACTGAACTTGTGAAACCCTTGATCATTGGTACTATTGACCGAATGGAAATTCTTGATATCCTTTTGTAGACATTAATAGGACAAATTAGAAATTACTCAATATGGGGAATAATAAACATGAGTTACAACCATAATTTTAAAGTGAATTTGGCACTTAGTTGCAATCACCAAAATCCCATTGACCAATTTATTATTGTTCTTTTCAAACCTTGGTGCCACCACTTGTGATAATTCCTTAGGATAAGCCTAAATACAAAAGGGAATGCCCATAAATTTAAATATCTAGATTGATTGAATCCAGGACCAATTATGAGTAGCCAACCATTATGGATCTAGGTACTAACTTTATTTATAGCACAATGTCTTATACCATTGAATATTTAAGTTGAAGGATAAACAAAAATTATCTAGATACTCCATGTTGAAAGAGACTTGACCTTATTGTTATATCCCTAAAATGCTCTACCTATGCATACATGGCATTGGCCTTTCTACTTGCATAATTTTCCAAATGCCTTCGAGGAAATCTATTTAAAAAACCATTTTTTGGAGCATGTACGCGCCCTATTGCACTACTTCCCATGTACATACTCTTATTGCATGATAGAGAGTCTACGTACATACACTAGATGCACACTAAACAACCCGCGTTTACCTCCAAAAGTTGCAAAAAATAAAAAGTTGCAAGGAATTCAACAAAGTTTATGGCCTATCGAGGGTTTCCCAACCAATTCACCTTTTGTATCCCCTCCCAAAATTGAATAACTATCCTTTTGTCATATAAAAGGAGGTCTTGGGGTCCCATTCCAACATCAAGCATTAGAAAAATGAAACTCTGCCCAAATCCATTTCCCTTCCTTGCCCAAGCATTTGCAACCCCTTTTGAGTTTTTTCTTCAACATTCCCTCTCTAGCCTTTTCTCCTGTACAATCCCTTCCCTTACCTTGAAGTGATCAACTGATTGTGAGAGAAAGCATTAGGATAATGCAATTGGAACAAAATTAAAAGGATCCCGAACCAGGTTCGCAGGAGCGTCAACCTACAAAGGTTGTAATTTTTTATCTTTGCATTTGAATAAAAGAATCCTTTTCCTGTCTCAAATGATATATTTATGTTTTCATTTGATTTATGCATAATGGTTTATATCTAACCCTAATATTAATGAGTAGAGGTAGAATATTTTTAGTGTTGCTCGCCTAAGTGTTTTTGCAGGTCAAATTTGGGAGGAGACTTGCAGCCTAGGAGCTAAAAATCTAGAGGTGGCCTACATCGAACATTGAACTAAAGGTACTGTTATCACACAATTTGTAGCTGGGAAAAAGGCTATAATATTGAAGGAAAAACTAGCGTAATAGGAACCTATCCCACCCAATGTCACCATGATGGGGAGGTTATTTATTTTTAGGGAGGTTAGGCCAGGGGACGTCCCCAGTGACTTGGGGCTTTGAAAAGGAAAAGGTTAATAGGATGAAGGTAAGTTCCCCCCCTTTCATAGATCACCACCAAGTAGATAGTCTGTCTTTATAGCCAATAAAGATAACTGGAAGCAATAACCAAGTAGAATCCCTGCCCGAGAACAAAGCAACAATAAACTGATATATGCAGGCTTGGTTAGTACTTCATATATATCAACAACTATCTGATATTCAATATAAGCAATTTGAATATAAATATTGACGGAGTCAATGTTTATTAATAAC
>CBVK0101378780.1:0-10417 GCA_900067695.1 Picea abies | reverse complement strand
TGCATAATTCTAACAAAATGGTTGCTTACACATTTTGCAGAATTAGGGGGTGTAAACATATCAGTTTAGTATAAGAATGCATATTCAAGAAATAGAAGAAGGAGAGGGAGCTTACAACCATGATAAAGAGGCCAAAGGTCAAAATATCAGTGTTGGTAATGGAGAGATAGAATCCAATAGACACAAGGGCAGAGGGGAGAAAGAAACATTGGTAGAGATTGTAAGAAGCCTAAGAATAGAAGTGCAGAGTTACAAACCAGACAATGAGAGGTTGATGAAATAAAAAAATCAGAGAAATGCTCAAGTGATGCAAAGCTTAAATCAGTTGCAGAGGCAAAAAAAGAATGGATCAAACTCAAAAGATGAGGAAGAGGGAAGATGTCATGAAAGAAGAGATGACCACAAAAGAGTTGGTTATTCAATAAGTGCTAGCAAAACTCATAGAAATCACTCACCTCCCTACTCAGCAAGGAAATTCAATGCATCTGAAGATTCCGTAAGTAGTCCATAGGTGTCTCATGTTAGGCACCAAAGAAGAAGACATGAATTGGACAATTTGCAAGGAGAGTTGAGGAAGCTTAAGCCACCATCCTTTGATGGTGAAAGAGAAAGGGAAGACGATGTTTAGGCATGGTTTCTTGGACTCGGGAGGTATTTTCAATTGAATAACTACTCATCAAACCCAGAAGCCAAAATTTCCACATACCATTTACATGGGAAAGTTGTTATGTGGTGGGATCGGCTAAAGCAAGTTGAGCACATTAATGAGAATAGGATCACTTGGAAGTAGTTCAAGAAATATTTTCAGAAGGAGTACCTCTAGATCCCAGCTTTAAAAGCAGTTGGTTAAGGTTACCTTTGTAGATTTCTTCTTTTTCAACCTCTAGGAAATTTACCAAGTGCTAACAGATCCTAAAGCATGGTTTCTTGGAATTAGGAGGTATTTTAAATTGCATAACTACTCATCAAACCTAAAAGCTAGAATTTCCACATACCATTTACATGAGAAAGTTGTTATGTGGTGGGATCAGCTGAAGCAAGTTGAGCACATTAATGAGAGTAGGATCACTTGGAAGAAGTTCAAGAATTTTTTTCTAAAGGATTACCTTTCAGAGAACTTCTATGAAAACTAAATGTAGGATTTCTTTGAACTCGGGATGGTAAGCATGACCATGGAAAAGTACAAAAATAAGTTCTTGGGGCTGCTAAAGTATGTGGGGTTTATAAAATATGAGAAGGTGAAAGTACAAAGATTTTTTAGTGGACTGGCATCCTTTTATAAAGAGAAGATTCAATATGATGAACCTAGGACTTTGATTGGGACCATTAGGAAGGATAGGTACTTGTATGAGCAAGGAAAGGGTAGAGAGTCTTTGCAGAAATATTGGAATGGATTGGTTGGACAAGCATCATGTTGTCCTAGATTGTCATAACAAGACATTTACATGTCTTGATGAAGAAGGAAAAAATAGCACTGTGAAAGGAGTTCCAAGACCCAAATATATAAGGGAGATTTCATCCTTACAACTGTTAATCATATGCATCCCATGTGGAGTAGCCAGAAAATACAAAGGGGCCAAGCCTTGAATAATTTTTGGTACTGCAAGAGTTTGAATATATATTCCAATAAATATTTGGGTTGCCACCAAAGAGGGAGATAGATTTCTCTATTGATTTAGTGCTAGGAGTTTCCCCGGTATCAAAAACAGCTTACAGAATGAGTACACCAGAATTAAAATAATTACAAATGTAGTTGGAAGAATTGTTGAAGAAAGGGTACATACGTCCAAGTGTTTCACCTTGGGGAGCACCAGTGCTCTTTGTCAAAAATAAGGATGGAACTTTGATGTTGTGTATTGACTTTCAACAGCTGAACAAATCCACTGTGAAGAATAAGTACCCTCTACCCATAATTGATGAATTCTTTGATCAGCTCAGAGGGGAAAAGATATTTTCAAAGATATACTTGAGATTGGGATACCATCAGGTAAGAATCAAGGAAGAAGACATCCAAAGGACAACCTTTAGAACCATGTGCGGGCATTATGAATTTGTAGTGGTGCGATTTGGACTATCCGATGCACCAGTTGTCTTTATGTGCTTAATGAATGTCATATTCAGAAATTATTTCGATAAGTTTGTCATAGTATTCCTGGACGACATACTTATCTATTCTAAGTCAGAGGAAGAGCATGAACATCACCCAAGATTGGTATTGCAAGTGTTGAGGGAACATTATTTGTATGCCAAGCTTAGTAAGTGTTATTTTTACCAAAAACAGATCCATTACTTCGGATACATTATTTCAGAACAAGGTATAGAAGTGGATCTAGAGAAGATTGAAGCCATTACAAGATGGCCAACACCCAGGAATGTTTCAGAAGTCAGATATTTTATGGGGTTAGTTGGTTACTATAGAATATTCATTGCAGGGTTTTCTAAGATTGCTCATCTCATCAATTCTTTCCAAAAGAAGGGAATTAAATTTGAATGGACAACGGAGTGTGAAGAGAACTTTAATTTGTTGAAAGAATTACTTACTAGTGCTCCTATTTTAAAGATTGTTGACCCAAATGAAATTTTTTTGGTATGTACATATGCATACAAGGAAGGACTTGGCAGAGTCCTTACTCAAAATGGACATGTCATTGATTATGAGTCTAGAAATCTTAAAGAACACAAGAGGAACTATGCCACACATGACTTAGAACTTGCTACCATTGTTCACACATTGAACATGTGGAGACATTATCTCATGGGGAAGAGATTTGAATTAAGAACAGACTATTTCTTGACTTCTACAGGGCTTTGGCCTAGATTTTCAAGGTTTCGTGACTAATATAAAGCCATTACAAGTCATAGAAACTTAAGGAGAAATATATTGTTGGATCTATAAATTATCCCTACAAAGATATTAAGTTTTCAAGCACACAACAGTTCATACTTGTCTCATTTCACAATTATTAGATCAATAATAAACATTACAATGTATCTCAACTTGCATGCATTCAAATTGTAGATTATAAACAACAAATTTTTTCTTAGATTCAAACATTTGCACAAGCATTCATATATACCAATCACAGTCAATTTTAGTGAAAATTAGCACTTATGTGATTAGGGAGTTTCCAAATCCAACTAAGTGAGAGAGGACGCTTTTCCTCCCAACATTATGCCTTGTTGTAAAGTCACTTCCTAAAGCGTGCCACCCTCATGCCAAGCCATGATACCACCAAGGAAATTGACTCGGCAGCGTTCCTAGTTTGCGATGATATAGGAAGGTTACTCTACTTCCTCTTCTGACACAACAAAAGTTGCCACCTCCCACTGAGCTTTGGGTATCTGCGGGTTTATCAGGTGGTTTGTCAAATAGATTTATTTTGCACAAGGGAGCCCCTTCTCTGCTCAACATTCCCTCGAAGACCTTCCCTTACTAGTGTTGGTTTTTGTCCAGTAACCACCAAGTTGCATCCCACTATTACTCCAGTTTGGAAATCAGGGTCTTCTCTGTTCAGGGTGATCATCAACAACTCAGACAAGCTTCCTATTTTTTGTCCAGTAACCACCAAGTTGCATCCCACTATTACTCCAGTTTGGAAATCAGGGTCTTCTCTGTTCAGGGTGATCATCAACAACTCAGACAAGCTTCCTATTTTCCTCCATAAATCTCCTCTCTTTCCTTATTTTTCATCAATCAATGCATTCAAACATCTGCACATTTTTCTTTGTTATATGCTCTTTGTTCTGTGTGTGCATCGTTCTTGTCTGCTCTCTCCTTTTTTTCGTGTGTTTTCCTCCTCTGGTATTCTTCTCTATCTCCTCTGGATCTTTGTGACTTCCTGCAGATGTAACTTTTAGTATTCCATTCACAGTATGAAGGGGTGGTTCCATGGTATCCCCTATTAGTTGTTCAATCGGCCTTTTCCCTCTAGAGGGTCAACTTCCTATATTTATTAATTACTCAACCACCAATGCGACCCTCTTTAATGGTCATGTGGTTTCATGTATGCCTAGTATGGTCGTAGGTGTATTTATTTATGTTTACAAGCATAAACAAGCTTGTTGTGAAAACTTCCTATTATCTTTGTTGATGTATCTCAACTCCACTACACTCAACCATTACATCAGTCCCTTTGCCTCATCAAATTCCTCTAGTGTATCATGGCCAATACTATCAAGGTTGTTCCTTCTCGGTCAACATTTTGGTGTTTATATTAAATCAAAACACAATTACATGTCTCATATGAAATTTGTGCACAATTACAATCTTGGGGGAAAATAGGGTGTTACATTGCCCTCCCCCTTAGAGAAATATTGTCCTTGGTGTTTAAAACACCATGTATATACAATTATATAGTAAACAAAAATGGGTATGCCATTTTCATGGCATCTTCCATATCCCATGTAGCTTCATCTGCTCCAAAGTGCTTCCATTGCACCTTGACCTGCACGATGGCTTGGTTCTGGAGCATTGTTTCTTTCTTGTCCATGATGCATTGGGGTTCTGGCTATAAGTCTCCTTCTGGTTCCACATGTATTACATCCCAATCAATAGCAAGATTAGAATCATGTACATATTTCTTTAACAAAGACACATGTAATATGTTATGTGCTCTAATAGTAGGTGGTAAAGCAAGTATGTATGCTATTAGTCCTATTCTCTCTAGGATTTCAAATGGTCCACGATATTGGGGAGCCAATTTATCACGCATCCCCATTTTCAGAGCGATCCTCTTAGGTTTCACCCAGAGATACACTTGGTCTCCTACTTTGAATTCTCGAGGGGTTATTTCTCTATCAACATAGCTCTTCTATCTATCCTGGGAAATCTTTAGGTTTTTCCTTATCTTAACTATGGCTTGTTCCATTTCCTTCAGTAATTTAGGTCCAAGTGTGATTTTATCCATAGGATTGTTTTAACTAATCTAGACTCTGCACTTTTTTCCATACAGATCCTCGAACAGACTCATCTTTGATGATTCTAGATAACCATTGGTGTACGCGAACTATACCAAAGGTAGATATTCTTCCCATTGCTTGGGTCGATGCATAACATGTATCCATAACATATCGTCTAACACTTTATTCACCCTTTCATTCTGACCTTTTGTTTGAGGGTAGTAGGTCATGCTAAATGCCAATTGTGTTTCTAAACCTGCAAATAAGATTTTCCATCAATTCGAGGTGAACTTAGCATCTCTATCTAAGATTGTGGTTTTAGGAAAACCATGCAATATGAATATTTCTTTCATAAAAAAATCGGCAACATCTATTGCTTTATAAGTATATTTTATGGGAATAAAATGATTTTCCTTGCTCAACTTATCCACTACAACCATGATGGCATCATGTTGTTTGATTGTCCTTGGTAAACATGTGATGCAATCCATGGAAATCACTTCCCATTTCCACTCTAGTATTTGTATAGGCTACAATAGTCCAGCGGGGTGTATTCTTGACTTTTACCTATTGGTACTCCAAGCACTTCGCAATGTAATGAACAATGTCTTGCTTCATCCCATGCCAATAATACAATTGTCTCGTTGTTGTTATCATTTTCTGGTAACCAAGGTGACCTACATAAGGTCTCATATGGAATTCATCCATAATCAAGTGCCTCAAATCCATTGAATTAGGCACATACAACATGTTGTTGTACAACAACATATTATCAATCCTTAGATGATATCCTTCATACCTCTTTTCCCTGGGTTCCTACTGCAACTTTTCCTTCACTTGATTGAAGAACACATATTTCTGCAAAAGGGTCTTAATCCTTAATTGAATGTCAGACTCTCCTATGCTTGTTGTTGCTAATTGTATTGTCTAAACACTTTGTTCGAGCGTGTTGGCTACTCCATTCTCTTTTCATTTTAAGTGTTTGATTTCAAAGTCAATCTCACTTATTAGCGCCATCCACCTGGCCTGTTTAGCGTTCAACCTTGGCTGGTCAAACAAATACTTAGAACCATAATGGTCTGTCATGAGGATAAATCTCCTCCCGAGCAAGTAATGTCTCCACATATTTAGTGCATGTACAATTGTTTCCAGTTCTAGGTCATGAGTAACATACTTATGCTCATGTTCACTCAACTTACATGATTCATAACAAACCACTTTTCCATCTTGCATGATAACTCCATTGATTCCTTCTTTGCAAGCATCTATGCAAACCATGAAGTCTCTTTCTGGGTCTGCAATATTTAAAACATGGGCGTTAGTCAATAACTGCTTCAGTTGTTGGAAGCTATCTTCATATTTTGGTGACCACACAAACTTCTTCCATTTTCTTTGTAAGGAAGTAATAGGATTTTCGATCTTCGAGAATCCCTTGATGAACCTTTTGTAATATCCAGACAATCCCATGAAGGATATCACTTCTGTCACGTTTCTAGGGGCATGCCAATCCATGATTTCCTTGATCTTTGCAGGGTCTATTGCCACTCCTTCAACAAAGATTACATGGCCTAGATACTAGATTTCCTTTTTAAATAAATCACACTTGTTGAACTTGGTGTATGTTGATTATTGCAACTTCGTGATACATCCTCTAGGACATGTTCTCCTCTAAGACTGAGTTGAGTTGACCTGTGAGAGAGCCCGTGTGTTGGGTATGCCCATGTGATGGGTGTGACGTTCCTTTCTGGACTAAGATGAGGCGATGTGTGCCTCTGTGTGGGGTAAGGATGCCCATGAGATGGGTGTGTCGTTCCTCTCTAGATTAAAATGAGATGATGTGTACCCCTATATGGGGTGAAGGTGCCCATGTGATGGGTGTATTATTCATTGTGATAACCAGAGTTGTGTGAAGCTCTCTGAGAACCCCGTCTTTCACGATAGATCGAAACACATTGAGATAAAATATCATTATATCAGAGACATGGTGTAGAGGAAAGAAGTACACGTGTAGTACCTTCCTACACATGAGCAAATTGCAGATATCTTCGCCTTCCAAGACGAAGTTCGAGTACTTCTGTGAGAGACTTGGCCTGGAGGAGAATGCCTCCCTAGCTGAGAGGGAGTGTTGATGATTACAACTTCAGGAGACATCCTCCAGGACACAGACTGAGTGATTTGACCTGTGAGAGAGCCCATGTGTTGGGTGTTCCCATGAGATGGGTGTGTCGTTCCTCTCTAGACTGAGATGAGACGATGTGTGCCCTTATGTGGGGTGAGGATGCCCATGAGTTGGGTGTGTCGTTCCTCTCTGGATTGAGATGAAAAAATGTGTATCCCTATGTGGGGTGAAGGTTCCCGTGTGATGGGTGTGCGTCAGACTCTGGACCGAGTTGTTATGACATGTGGTCTCCTGCCTTGTGGATTCAGTTGAGTCAGGCTTGAGATGGTACTCTAGATGATTCTCCTGTGGACTCAGTGAGATAGATATTTGTTGAGTAGAACGTCCCTGTGGCTGAGCACGGGTGGGCGTGTCGCTAGTGGCTAAGCACTAGTGGATGTGTGAATCCCTTTCTATATTGTATGAGAGTAATATTTACATGTTACCCTAATTGTGATGTAAAGGGTACAGGTTGGCTCCACCATATGTGAAAAATAATTAATGTTTATTGTAATAATTAATTATTTTCTAAGTTATTGAGGTCATCCATGTTGTGCCAATAGACACCATTTTTGGTCTATCCAATCTAGTATAAATAAAGTTGATTTCCCCATTGAGGAAACACACAAGTCACCTGTCATTTGGAAATTTCAGCAAGTACATTTCTAGGTCTGAAGTGCGCACCTCACTTGGGCGCAAGTTTCAAGGTAGTAGAGCACCCTCTTGTGTGCTTTAGGGTTTCATGGTTAGAGGATGTTCTCTTGAGAATATAGCAAAGGATTGTTGGGTTTTTCTCCCTTGTTGAGAAGGGTTTTCCTAGGATATTTCGGGTTTCATGGTTAGAGGATGTTCTCTTGAGAATATAGCAAAGGATTGTTGGGTTTTTCTCCCTTGTTGAGAAGGGTTTTCCTAGGATATTTCTTGTGTTCTTGTGCATGGTTATTCTTCTTGTGATCTTGGTCATTGCAGCACTTGTAAATTGTGTAGCTTCATTTGTTCATGGTTCAAGTAAATGCCAAAATGAAATAAACCTCATGATTGAGCCTAGCATAGTGAAAATTCAACAATGTACAATTGGTGTTCTCTTAACACCTGTAGTACCATTTTGAGTTGTTTTTCATGCTCCTCTCAGTTCTTAGAATACACCAAAGTGTATTCCACAAATACTAAGAAAAACTTGTCTAAATACTTACTGAACACATTATTCATCAAACACATGAACGTAGTTGGATCATCTATAAGCCAAAATGACACTACAACAAACTCATAGTGTCGATACCTTGTCCTAAAGGTTGTCTTGTGAATGTCCTCATATTTAATTTAGACTTGGTGATATCCCGACCTTAAATCTATGTTTGAGAAAACCGTAGCCCCTCTGAGTTGATCAAATATATTGTTTATTCTAGGAAAAGGGTATTTTTTCTTGATGGTCATCTTGTTCAGTTGTCTATAATCGATACATAGTCTCAAGGTACCATATTTCTTCTTTACAAACATGACCGGTGCTCCCCATGGAGACACACTTGGCCTCATGTAATCCTTGTCCAACATCTCTTTCAGTTTCACTTTCAATTCCACCAAATCTAGTGTACTCATCATGTATGGAACTCTTGATGCTGGCACTACTCTAGGCACGAGATCGATTGAAAAATTAAGATCGCTTTTCGGAAGTAATCCAGGTACTTCCTTAGGAAACACATCCCTGAACTCCCATATCATTAGGTGATCTTCAGCCTTAAGCTCCTTGCCTTCTGTCGAGTTTAATACTTGTATGGAATACAAGGGACACCCTTTTCTTCTAAACTTCCTGAGTTGCAATGCTAATATTTCTCTGATAGAGATTGGCTTTTGAATGCCTTGCAAAACTCTTGCATTGGCTTCCTCATCTTCACACTCTAAATTTTTTTCATAATAGTTTAATTTTTCCTTATGGGTGGCTAACCAATCCATGCCCAACAACACATCATAAGAACCAACGGGTAGGATATTTAGAACTGCTTGGGTCTAAAATCCCTCCATCCCAACTAGACAAGCTTCCACCACCTTCCTCTTTGTTCCACTAGCTAACTGAACTAACCACACTTTAGCGTGCTTCTTTCTCTGTACTGAACATGCCTCAATCACTCGAGGTGAGATATAACTAAGATTAGATCCTAGGTCAATTAAAATAGAGATAGGTTGTTCAGTAGTAATACCTTCCAATTCCACCATAGAGGCTTGGTGGTCTGCTTGCTAATTTTCTATCGTTGCATAGATCCTCAACACACTCCTAGCTATGTCATTGACTGTAGCTACCTCCTGTACATTGTACACTCTTCGATTGTCATGTTGGAGGTGGGGAAAATCCCTCAATAAATGGAGCTCTCCACATCCCTCAACATTGCAAGGGTCCTTTCTTGGGCTCCTCTATTCTTTCCCTTGTTTTTTTTGTTGGTTTATTCCTACTTTGAGACAGAAAAAAAATTGGATGCACACTCTTGCTTGACTGACCCACTTGTTCATCCTTTCTAGATTTCCTGTGGGGAAAAGGCTTGAATCCCCTATTCTGGAATCCACTCATGTCCTTCCTTTTCCAATATTTGGAAGACTCATGTTTGTGTTTAGACTCATCATAACAGCATTTGGCCTTACGAATGGTTTCCTCCAACATCTTGGGTTTGTCAAACTCAATTCGACCTTGGTAGGACTATGGTAACCCACTAAGAAAACGTTGGATTATCACCTTCTCATGCTTAAGGTAGGGAAAATACCTCAACAACTCCATAAATATCTTTACATATTGTTACGAGGGAAAAACTCTATATGGCCAAGGGTAAACCACAATAGACAGGTATGACTATAGAAATCTACTCAATTCCAACATATGCTATATAAACCAATGTGCAAGCGAGATAAGAAAGAATCCTACCTCATTCCAACGTTTGAAGATGTCCACCGTTGAGCACTTCGACTCAAGACTTTATACATGTGACAAGTTCTCAACAAGCAAGTAGAGCAAGCATATGGTGATAATATAAAAGGTTATCACATTAGATAGCATAATCCATTAATAAACATTACAAACATGCCCATGGATAATAATCATATATTTGCATGATACCAATAGGACAGGAAAGGAGTATTTCTATTAATAAATGATCAGCAGAAGTGATAACATTACAGACTTTTGTGTCGGCACGGTTCGGAACCAAGAAACCAAGTTCCTTCCAACTGGGTCTCCACCACTTCAATCCTCCACCAAAGGCAAGCTCATAGAAAAGAGACAATGAGGGTCTCTCAACAATAGGGAAAGATCTTGGGGGCTGAACATTGTGTTCAAACTTGAGGGAAAAAGGGATGCAGACTCAATATGAAGTAATT
>CBVK0101378757.1:0-13430 GCA_900067695.1 Picea abies | reverse complement strand
GGTTCTGGGTAGACCGTCATCACATGTACATAAAATCAAAGAAATACCCAAGAGAGAAATGCGTCTAGACAAAGTAAAAAATCATAGAGGAAGACATCCAACTGATTATGTAGGATCAAGACCCCAACTAGAAGATTCCTACAAGTGAAACATAGAGGAAGCACCTTGACAATGAAGAAGAGGACCAAGGAAATGGCCAAGGCGATGGCATAGGGGATGCACAAGAGAAAGTACCAAAAGCAGGGGATAATAGGAAATACAAGGGTAAGGGTACAATAACATTTGCATGAAATAACATGAAATCCCATAGAGAACTAACTATATACACTTTGACGGATGATGATATTGACATGATCAACTACCAAATCCCTTATTGTTCTCCAAATTCATCTAACTTTCCCATTGGTTATTAGGACTGGATTACTAGCTTGAATTAGTGTGAGCATTATAGAACAAATGAGGCCCTTTTGTTCTCGGCCAGATTTCTTATATTAGATAGGAATAGTACAATAGGTAAGACAGTTTTGTCGGGGTTTTGTCATTCATTCTTCGAAAAGGAAAAGCTTCAAGTATTTTTGTCACCATATCCTAATATAAGACTTAGGAGACCCTGGGACTGTGGGGTGTCTTCTTGGTCAATAACTCTGATTTTCCTATCCTGTAATAAGCATTTTATTTATGGAGTTCTATGTTTTTCTTCGAAACCCATTACTCTATGGATCCTATCACGACTCCCCAGTTGAATTCTATTTCTGTGTTATTCTTACTAGACCCTATACTGTTCTTGGCACATGTATAAAACATGCATCCATGTTATTGAATCTCCTTA
Source organism: Picea abies (assembly GCA_900067695.1). Classification (NCBI taxonomy): domain Eukaryota; kingdom Viridiplantae; phylum Streptophyta; class Pinopsida; order Pinales; family Pinaceae; genus Picea; species Picea abies. The sequence goes on along the minus strand of CBVK0101378757.1, from coordinate 12,601 downwards.
TTGCATGAGACCTTTCGGGGTTTGGTTATGATATTCTCTGAATTGATTGTTGATTTCATTTCTCTAGAGTAAATTTTTGGTTATCACATCTAATGATGGGGTCGTGTTGTTTACGAGGGTACCCATTAGGAATATTTCGACCCACTTCCCCCTTTAGGTTGGAAGGTGGAGTTTCGATAGTGTCATGAAAGGAAGGACAGCCTCAGACCCGTATGTTAAGTGATAAAACTTGTGAATATATCTATGGTAAATAATTTGTTTCTCCTTTCCTTTCTATAGTCGTTCTGGCAGTGAGCCTCTTGATTAATAATAATATTGTCATTAACTTTAAGTTCACTCTTTCTTGTAGGGTCTTCTTCCCTCCAAGTTTCCCGGATTCAGGATGGCTCCAAACTCCAGAAGAGGTATTCGAGTTCTAAGATAGTGCTTGGGAGTGTTTGCAGATGCTAGGAAAATAAAACGATGCTTACCCTAGGTTATTATTTTCATGGAACGTATACACCAGAATCTTATAGTCGGTCGAATAAATTTATGTCTGTAATTTTTTTTTAAGAAATTAATGTGAAAGGAAACTCGAGAGTTCCAAACAAAATTCTCATTATTTTAACACTTGCAAGTAGTAGTATCTATCGTGGTGAATGTGTATTGTTACTATTGTTCTAATTCTGAAATTTAAATAGATCTTGTATATATCTTTCCTTTTTAAAGAACTCCGCTTATATCTATCGCTCATAAGGAGTAACCTCTGGTTTGTGAGGAACTTGAACTTTCATAAAGATTGGTTACTATTACAGTTATAAAATATGAAAGATTTACCCATTTTCCCTGATGATTCCAATAAGGATGGACTGACAGTATGAGTCATTTGATTTTTCTTTAAAGTAGAAGAGAGACTAGATACAATCACTCTGTATATGATAAACCTCTATATCTATGGTCTCTATCATATATATATATATATATATATATATATATAGAGTCCAAGCATACTCTTAGTATCTTATTTAGCGTTCTGTACAGACTATTCTATTTTGACTTAATTATGTTTATATGTGGGTTATTTGACTTTCTTACGATCTATTCATTCTCTGAACTTTGTTTTCTATATGTACACCAACATGTAATTGGGGAATACTACAGGGGACTGGCTTCATTCAACCTAGATGTATTCCTTATTACGAATTTCATTGTTTTGTTCCATTCATGATTTCAATGCACAGAACGTTCATTTAAACATATGATGGCCACTAAGGGTTTATCCTACAGTTTACTCCATTATACAATAGAAATAAAAAATGGTAGACTAATACTTCCAGAATTAACCAGATGTGCCTCTTTCTACTATTATAACAAATGAAAGTAATATTATCTTGACAATTTAATTAACAATGATAATTCACTTAGAATCAGTCTTAGAGGTATTCTACCAGCCTTTTAGTCAAGTAACATTCAAACAGATTTTAATCTATAAGAGTACTACTATCCAGAGTTACACGGATGCATTCTAACAATTATTAAATCATACAACATTCATTCAAAGAAAGTGTAGGTTGACATATCTGAACAGTTTTCGAACAACAAATGGAACATCCATGGTCCTCCCAACCTTAAAACAGAATATCCAAATCACTTGTCCCATTCTCCCCCTACCTTGACCATGAATCCATGAAGCAGAAATCAGAACTTCTCCTCAATAATAATCCTGTAGTGTTTCAACAGATTCTCCTTACCTCACACTCAGAAGATAGTGTCCATAACGGCAAGATATAATTCATTTCCCTAGCATACTAGGCAGCGTCCTGCCTCCTCATGGATATATGCCATATATCCAAAATCCAAAGTGCCTAGGTCTTTTCCCTCTTTGGGAATTTTCGCAGCTTTCCAAATCCATGATTTTCAGGGGCTGCCAATGGCCAAATTCCTGATTCACCAGTTGTAACAATCAGCGCTGAGGTATTTCCAACATGTTTCCCACTCATGGAGTCATGGTCAACTGATTTTAACATGGTTGTTCCATTTGTCCTTCAACAATAATTATAAAATATTTTGTTTCATACAAGTGTCATAGTCCAGTAGTTAGTTGGTTCAAATCAGATCTCTGCCCAACATCATAATAATTAATTACAATTAACTAAATTCGAAATTCAGAATTGCCATAATGGAAAAAAAATTCCAATTTCAAATTTACCAAAAACGGAAATAATTTCCTAAGAAATTTCAAACTTAAAAATAACTTGTTTTGGGGGATGTTACAGCCCATCAAATGTTTTCTTAAAATATTTTTACGAGTGTGAAAAGAACAAGGTTGCTCGGTAATCTTTTCATGTTTAGAGAGTCTAAAAAGAGCTTAAAGGGAACTCCAATCAGTTCTTTTTTCGTATAACCTTTACAAGTCTGAAAAAGTGATAAAAGTATACTCGGTTACATTCTCACGTATTTATGAGCACAAGAAAGAACAAAGACTAAGCTCGGTAACTTATTCTCATGTCTTTACGAGCATGAGAAATAACAAAGACTAAGCTCGGGATTGTTTTCATTTTTATGCAAGATTTAAAACAAAACAAAACTATACTTGGGATAGATTTTATTTTTACACAAGATTAAAACTAGCCAAAAATATGCTTGGACCTGGTTTCACTTTTACACAAGCCTGAACCAGAGAAAAATATGCTTGAGGTAGGTGATTTCATTTTTACGCAATCTTGAACCATAGAAAACTATGCTTGGACTTCCCAAACTTCCCAATGCATAACACAAGGATGGTTGATACTTATCCTCCAGCTTAAGAAACTAGTGGCTCAACTTCAACATGAAGTCCAGAGGATGGAAGAAAATTCCCCCCAAGCTTTGTTTCATCCAAAGGCAAAGGATAATGAAATGAAGCTTCAAATACTAGATAAAGGACTTGACTCAAATAGAGAGGGGGAACAATCTGTTTCATTTTTTAATGAGATGGACACAAAAACAAGAACTATGCTCGTAACCTTTGTTTCATTTTTTAACGAGGTTTCCACAGATACACAAAAACTATCATCATAGCCTCTATTTCATTTTTTAACGAGTTTGTTGTTATGAGGGAAAAACTCTGTATGGTCAGGGTAAACCACAACATATAGGTATGATTGCATAAATCTACTCAATTCCAACATGTGCTATATAAACCAATGTGGAAGCGAGATAATAAAGAATCCCACCTCATTCCAATGTTTGAAGATGACCACTGTTGAGCACTTAGACTAAAAAATTTATACTTGCGACAAGTTTTCAACAAACAAGTAGAGCAAGAATATAGTGATAATATAAAAGGTTAGCACATTAGATAGCATAATCCATCAATAAACATGCCCATGGATAATAATCATATATTTTCATGATACCAATAGGACCGAAAAGGAGTATTTATATTAATGATTGATCAGTAGAAGTGATAACATTACAGACTTTCATGTCAGCACGGTTCGAAACCAAGAAACCAAGTTCCTTCCAACTGGGTCTCCACCACTTCAATCCTCTACCAAAGGCAATCTCATAGAAAAGAGACAATGAGGTTCTCTCAACAATAGGGAAAGATCTTGGGGGCTGAACATTGTGTTCACACTTGAGGGAAAAGGGGATGCAAACTCAATATGAAGTAATTTCTCCAAAGTAACTTTGCTCTCAAAGTTGAATTCTTTCTCCTCTTTTCCATATCTCAAAATTGTTCTCTTATAGCCTTCAAAATAAAACTGAAGGGCCGAGTCGAAACGTTTCCAGTATATGGAAGGCCAAGGATTAGAGATCTGTTGTCGTGACATGGAAACCCGACTTCATTTTTTTATTTTTGGGCACAAATCCTGATGTACATGGGCTATAGTGGAGAAGCATGTATAGCCTGTGTATATGCATGTTGTAAAATAGATAGGGCGCGTATATGTGGAAAAATATGTATTTTTATCTCTGGATTCATCAAAAAGGGATGACAAGTCTACATAGGGAAATGGAAAAAGTCCCTATGTGCAAGATAGCAATGGTGAGGCAAATCTTGCTATAACAGTTGCTACAGAGACACAAAAACTATCCTCAGAACCTCTGTTTCATTTTTTAACGAGGTTTCTACAGAGACACAAAAACTATCCTTAGGGCTGGTTTCATTTTTAATGAGCTTGAAATCAGAAAACCATTCTCAAAGACTCTCTTCTTGATCATGGCTTCCAAGAGGACAACACTCTGGAAGGACACCATGTCAAGGGGAAAAACTCGGTCATGGCTTCCAAGAGATCTTCACTAGATGGAAGAGACACACTCTGGAAGGACACCATGTCGAGCATCGTGACATGGGTAAAGAGGTCAAGCTCTAAAAACCCTATCGAAGAGATCACCATGTCAACTACCAAATCTAAATCATAAGAGATTGAGCTTACAGTGAGAGACTCATCTTCATCAGCAGTTGAAGACATGGGAGACAACTCCACATAATTAACTTGTGGCAGGGGTAATATCGTCTGCCTATAAGAACCATCTAGGAAGGTCATCCAATCAGGACCGATGAATGAAAGTTGATCAATAGTCACAATTCTTCCATCATGAGGGAAATATATCAGATGAAAAAGAGTGGACACAATAGTTTTCATGGTATATACATAATCCCACCCAAGGAGTAAATCGAAATACAAGGGGTCTTGGACTACCATAATGTCAATAAAGACAATTTTCCCACCCAAAGTTACAGGAAACTGAGGAAGGGTACTTAAAGGTTGATTGGTTCTTCTAATAAAAGCTAATAGGTTCTGCGTAACTGACACAAGCTGAGGACAACCCAAGGCTTTCCAAGCAATAGAGGAAAAAATACTAACGGATGCACCTTCATCTATCAATGTCTGAGGAACTTCCCGACCACAAACCTATACTGTAATCTGGAAAGGAATGTGAGAGGGAAGACAAGGTCTAGTTAGCACACCCCAATTATAAAGGATGGCCTCATTACTTGGAGGAGGTTCTATGGGAGAAGGAGGAATGCCCCCCAGCACGGTAGATTCTGTATCAACGAGAAAAACATGGGTAGTATCGGGATTACTCTCTAGATGGAGAGTAGGATCGACTAATAATGATGTCAATTCGACCACTTGGGTTGCATTCTCCAAGAGGAGAATGGGGTCAACAAGTGGAAACGGATCGACCACTTGGGTTTCACTCTCTAACTGGAGAGTGGGATCGACCAAGGATGGGATCGGATCGACCACTTTTTCAACTGGTTCAACTAAGGATGTGACCAGATTGACTACATGATCAACCGGATTGACTGATGAAGGGGTCAGATTGATCATTCCATCAACTACAGGTGGGTCGAGAGTAAGCTTGTGATAAGCAACTGGAAGTTGGGGCTGTGAAACAATCATGTCTTCAAGTAATTTTGAGGATTCATCCATACGAGGGCAAAGGTGAGTTAGATGACTCCCTTTGCATAACATACATGAGAACTTGACTCTACTTTTCTTCTTCCCAACTGTATATTGACTAGTTGATGGGAGGTCATCAACATGTTGTTCAGAGGTTGATGACATGGGTTGGTGAGGTTGTATAGACCATGCTTCTATAACCTTGGATATACTAGGCAAATCCTTAAGAAGATGGCTACCCTTATAAATCCTGCAAGGGTGCCTAGGCTTATGGGTTGTTTGGATGATCTTGGCATCATCAACACTCCCAGCATGATTAATAGTAATTGGTTTCTTTCCAACCTATCTAACAGTGGTTGCAATTTTGGACCCTTGTTTATTTTTCTTCTTCTTATTCTTTTGTTTCTTATTCTTCTTATCCACTGGGTTACTAGCTTGAGATCTTTCACTCGACAAAGAAGATGAAATGGAAGAAGACCTTGCAAGTGAAGAAGGTGAAGTAGATATTACTAGAGAAGAAGGTGAAGGATCAACATGAGGTTGATTTTCTTAGGAGGAAGTTCTTACAAATGAAGCACTAACTGGATTCAGGATTACCTGAGTGGAAAACAACCACGTCGACAATCCAATCATGAGGCCTGGAAGGCTCAAAGTAGCAATGTGAGGATGAACTATGTTTCTGTAAGAAGGAAAAACAAAATGTTCCCCTAGAAAAGGGGTTCCCTCATTGGCCATTCTGGGAACTAACACCATTAAATAAATATCCAACCTAGAGTCTGCTAGGGAAAACAAGAAGCACATGCTAAAAATCTAGTAAGCAAGCAAACAAACAAAACTGTCTCACTATGAACTCATTAGTTGGTGATTAAATCCAACGTCATGGGAACAATGCAAGAAGGGGATGAGATAGAGCAGGTGGAAAAGTTACGTTGAAAACCTTCTTAACAGACTTACACCCTAATGAAATCTCCCACACATAATCGTGGGTATACCCTCCAAGGTGCCTGAGTGATTTTAGCCAACGTCAATTCCAGGTACCGTGAAGACTTTCCCCTCCACAGTCACCTCATGTAAAGACCCTAAAGAGATAGGCCACTGAGGTTACCAACTACAACAGTGATTCTTGGGGAAATGACCGACAGTATGATCCATGTGCAAGGGTAGGGTATCTAGCCTAAAATGAACTCGAAAGGCTTCCACTCATCATTGTGGGTATACCTTTCAAGTGACCCCCATAATACACGCAATATCTACACCAAGACTAACAAAGAAGGGTGAGTAACTCTTCCAGTCTCAATGTGACCTCAGGTTTGAACCTTGTGTGAGAAGGGCTTCCCAGGACAAAATGTAGCAAGTGGATTTCACCGCTCCCTAACACAAGATTCTATGTTTGTTTTCATCTTTGTAAAGTTATCTTTCACACCTATACCAAAGCCTTACAACTAATTTAATGTAGGTTTTCTACCAGAAAGTATAAAAATGTCTAATCAATTTTTATAAGCGCTTTATTTTTAAGGTTGTTGTTACTCAAAAGGAAAATGGCGCGGACAATATGGTGTTTTGACCCACTCTAAACAATGCAAATAAATGAGAATGAAAATATTTCACTTTGATGAAAGCTATATTACGAGAAGGAGAAAAAGTTTATCATTACAATATGCATAATGTCCCAAAATTTTATTAAACTTATCAACATCAAGATCTTCAAGAACTAAGAAAAAGAGACTATACACCAATACATGATTCTTTCCCCCCCTTCGGCCATGAGGGGGAATTGTTTTTAGAATTCAAGACCAAAAACGCCAAAAATCATGCAATTTCGCTACTTCAAATGCAAAGATGCCCCCCATCTAATATAAAGAAAGAAATTAGAAAATTTTGTTTCAAAGATAGCCAAAAGCAATATTAAATAGATATGAAACAAAGAAACCCAAACAATTTTCTCTTTCAACACGAACTATTCAATAAAAGAAAAAGAAATTATTTCACCAAACAATTCTAAAGAAAAAAAAATGCTTTGTAACTGAAAGACACTCAAAGCAAGAGACCAAATCTTTCAAAAGAAAACAAAGAAAATATGGCTAAAAGCATCTCAAAAAATGTCAAGCAAACTGTAAATAGGTCATAATCAAACCCAACAATTCACCCAAAAACCAAATCCAAGATCTGGGTAAGGAAAAACCATCAAAATTAAAAACTTTCACAATCACCTCAGGCTATCAGACTAACACAGTGTGGAAATCCCTTATTTTTGCAGGACAAAGAACCAATACAGTGCAAAAAATTGAGGTTTTTGCAAGCTAGCTATGGGGCAGAATGTATAGATTTTGCAGTGGTCAAAAAGGTAGGGTGCAAAAATCAAATATTGTTTTACTGCCCATCAAAGAAGGGTGTGGAAATCAAAGTAAAAATGAAAAAATAAAAAGTAAGAAGGTTTTTCCAGTGAACTAAAGTAGTCAAATAGTCAATTTAGATCTCCTAGTGACTCAATAAATAGAACCCAGTCAATCAAAACAAGAAAGCAAGACAAACTAGGAAAACAATCTATGAGAGCTCCTCTCCTTTTATAAGTTGAAGAGGATAAGGTGAGGAGGTTAGGATGATCCCACTAAATCATGAAAGTGAGTAAGATCCAAAACGTTCAGAGGCCACCTCACCATAGAAGCTTCTCCTTCTAGAAGCACAAAGAAGATGCTCGTTTTTCCCACATACATGAATTTTTGCACCCTAGCTATAGAGCAACCATCAGAAACTCTGCAACTTAGATATAGAGCAAGGTGCGGAAATCAGGCATTTCTACACCCTATGTATAGTGAAACCTGCAAAAATCCTCCTTGAGAAGGTTTTTACAAAGGAAAATATAACTTCTTTTCTCAGTAAAAGTTCTTCCCCCTTATTTCTTCAGGAATTCAGGCCACTAATCCTTCTAAAGACAAAGGATAGGTTTAAATCATTAACGGTCATAAGGGATGACGAAAATAATGTGTAACAACTACCGAAGTAGTTTTTCTTGTTCATGAATCACAAATCTATGTTGTACATTAACAACTAAGGTAAGTTGAATCAAAACATACTAAATGGGAAGAATTCTTGCAAAGTTTTTCTTTTGTGCTGAAACAAAGGTCCGGGAAGTCTAATAAGGTAGTTGATGCATCAATTTGGAGGAAAAAATTACTCAATACCATGTTAGTAGAAGTGGTAAGTATGAATTGTTTAAAGAGATTGTAGGCAGAAGATGCATAGTTCTCAAAATCTTGGAAGGCATGTAAGGAGCGTTGGAGTTTAGACAAAACATCGTATCTGGTCTACCATATACAAGAGGAGTTTTTTTTTAAAAACCAATAGCTTTGTATTCCCAAAAGTTTCATAAGGCTAGATCTCATTAAAGAGTTCAATAGTGGTGGTTTAGGAGGAAATTTTGGGATTGATAAGACCACAGCCTTGGTGAAGGAGAGATATTTTTGGCCCAACATTAATAAAGATGTCTGAAAGTTTGTTGAAGGTTGTAGGATATGTCAACTAGCCAAAGGAACAAGTCAAAACACAAGACTATATACTCCATTCCTAGTACCCAAAGGACCTTGGGAGGATATCAATATGGATTTTGTCTTAGGATTTCCTATGACACAGAGAAAACATGACTCAACAATGGTAGTTGTTGATAGATTTTAAAAAATTGAACACTTCATAGCATGAAAAAAGACTAGTGATGCTAGTGAGGTAGCTTCATTGGTTTTCAAAGAGGTGGTTAGATTGCATGGATTACCATGGAGCATTACCTCATATTGAGATACAATATTCCTTGGGAATTTTTGGAGGACACTCTCGAAAAATTTATGCTCATATATGTTATACATTTCAGCATATCATCCTTAAATGAATGGTCATATAGAAGTAGTGAACATTAGTCTAGGAAATTTGTTGAGAAGTTTAAGTGGAGAGAATCCTAGTCAATGGGATTTTGCATTAGCCCAAAATGAGTTCGCATATCGCGATTCGATGAATAGATCTACGGGAAAGATTTCATTTCATATTGCTTATGGACGGTTGCCAAAAGGTGTGGTAGATTTGGTTGAATTTCCATATTTGGAAGGCCATAAGAGTGTTGATGCGAATGCATTTTTGGAAAATATGAATGAATTACAAGAACACGTGAAGAATAAATTGCATACCAACAATGGAAGTTATAAACAAAGAGCAGATCAGTATAGGAGACAAAAGTTATTTTGAGAGGGTGGCTTAGTCATGGATCACTTGAGGAAGGAGAAATTTCCTCGAGGAACATAAAATAAACTCAAGTACAGCAAGATAGGTCCATGCCGAATTCTGAAAAACATCTTTGATAATGCTTATTGGCTAGAACTTCTGGAGAAGTTTGACATATCTCCTACATTCAATGTTGTTGACCTCTATGAGTTTCATGAAGGGGGGGGAATATAATATGAAGGTACCCTCAGTGAATGGTAACAACATATACCAATTAATTCAGAGGAGAAGATTGAAGAAATATTTTCTACATGAGTTGGTAAGAAGACTCGTCAGAAGGAGTACATGAAATATTTAATCAAGTGGAAGAATCGAGGAGCAGAGTATGCATCGTGAGTGATTGAAGATTAGTTAGCACGTTTGAAAAACTCTTCACCTCAACAGTAATACACAGATGATTTGGAGCTCATTTTTTTCTTACTGGGGGTGTTTGATGCAAGACCATCATTGGGCTCAGGAAATCCGCATCACCCAAAAATATTTATATTATGCAAATTAGGAAATAAGTCCAATAAGGATTGTGTTAGTGGTCCATTCTATATATTCACTTTGCTATGAATTTGAACTGTTTTTACTTATGCATCTACTCTTGTGTATGATGACACTTATGATGAAGCTCGTGCTAAAACACATGATGAAACTCCCCTAGAATATGGATGTTGTTGAAAAATTGATTTTCCTCCTACGATAACGTTGTTGTAGTGCTTGTTGACTTTCAACAATGAAATTAACATGTTTTGAGTCTCAACAATGGTTAGGTCATGGATATGGATCCAAAATGAAAACTGTTAATAGTAAGAGGGAGGTGAACTGCTTAAATGGTTTTGATAACTATCCATTCTTGGCAATGGAAGACGAATTCATTTAGAGGCGAAGGAAGGAGTTCAAAGAGGCATGGATGCGATGGAGAAGGGGGTTGGCTTAGAACAAAGGAAAAATTGGTTCATCACAAAAGAAAGGATTAGTTAACAACAAGTAGAGAGATCATGAAGAATTCATTGAAGGAGCAAATCTCGTGAATGAACTATGTGACGAGGAGGCTAGAGCAGAGTCTCGATGCCCTGATTCAAGAGAAATAATATCCTCACTATTTCATTTATGTAATAATAGCATAGATTACCAGAGTCACTTATTGTCTAACCATTCCATCATGATGTTATGTAACCTTGTTATTTTTCTTTGAATTAATAAAATATGAGTTGCATTTCATTGGTGTTATAGTAGTAAGTTTGTTAAAGGTTCTCCTTAATGTTTTCGATAATAAAATTTCTATTTTTATTTTCTTCTCTGTACTCTGTAGCAGGGTGCGTGTTGTAATTATTTTTGTGTTTCAACTCGAGTCTCCCTGCATCAACACCCAAGGTAAGCTACACTTTCATTGTGAGAAAACCAAAACAATTTTTAAAAAGTAAACTTCCAAGAAAAAATAGTTCAATTTATCATAGTAATGTTTGATTGATCCTCCATTGATCAATCTCGTAAGAGATGTGCTTATGATGTTAAACATGCATTAATTAACCTAGTCAAATTTAGGCTTACAAGTTTGGTTTTGCACCAATCAACCCAATAATATATATATTTATTAACAACTCAATGGTGTTAGTGAATCTTCTAGGAAGCATTCAAATTATTTTCCAAGAAGAGATAGATAATTCTAATTAATTGTTCAAAGAGTTTTGAAATATTTAGTGAATTGATTTTACACATGTCTTTTTTTTGTAAACAATATAGAATCTTTATATTTCCTTTCTAAAAATGTACAAAAAGATTGTTGTTGACCTTCCACTAGGGAAACCAAACCAACGACAATGCAATAAATTTTATGAGATAATATAGCAGAGTTTTTTTTTAAATCTAAAAGTATGAACATAACTAAAGACAATGCTATCTCTTATATCATAAATAAAAACTACCTATTGTTAATCCCTATCTTCTCGAAGTGGAATTGAGATTCCTGAACCTCATAGACTACACAACATAAGAAAAAGAAAGAAAAAAATACAGATCATTGGGGATGGGTAGAGGGTTGGACCTTGTCTGGAGGAACTTGTGCATGAGGCATATTGACACATGAGAGATCCAATCCCTCCATGTGTTTGTCCAGGAGGTTCAATTTGTAGTCGTTGAGTTGGAGATGACCCTGTATTTCATCAAGTTGGAGAAACACCTCATTCTTTTCTTCCTTGCACTCTTTTAAATATCGTTTGTTTATGGATAAATTCAACAAGAGCTTCATCTTCCAATAAATTACCATGGTTTTGAAGTATTGAGTGACCCGAGAGCTGAAGTTACCAATATCAATAATCCAAGAACTAATATATTTCAGAACTTCATCATCCGAGACAAAGCGTCTTAGAACCCTGGCATTGTCTTCTACAAGATCTAGTTCTTCTTGGATATGGGGTGGAGTATGGGAATAGTAAGAGTCAGATGACTCTTCAATACCACCATGGACATGGTGATAATTATTTCCATGGGCCATGAGAGGAGGGAATTAGAGGCCAAGTGATGAGGAATAGAGTGCAAGGAAGTTTGATGACAAGGAGGTGTTTTTGAGAGGGAGAAAAATGTGATGGCTTTGAAGAAGAAGGGGGACAGGGAAATCAGAGTTGGGCAATAAGTCAGGGAGGAAGCTTAGGAATTTGTTAGAATGGAAGTATAGGGGATGAATAGAGGGAAAATAAATTGTGGGAGGTTCCATGATTAGACAATATATCATATGAGATGAGGAGGAGTGATGCAGGAGAATCCCTCACGACAAGCAAAACCAACGTGGAAGCAGAAAACAACTGGAAGACGTCCAGCGCAAGTTTTTGAATTTTTAAATTTTCCCCTTGAAGTTGATGTGCTAAACATAAATGAGATCATTTAATTTTGGCGCCTTGGTAAAAATGTAATCAGACCTCGAGCCATACACTCTCATCTGATATAGACAGGGGCATTTATAGTGGTAGATGCAG
>CBVK0101378755.1:0-12697 GCA_900067695.1 Picea abies | reverse complement strand
AAGAAATCTAGAGCATAGGATAATAGCAGAGAGTTGTAGAAGAACACCCATGTACAGATCTTGAATTAATAGAAGAAGTTGATTCAGATTCATGGTTGTTGTGTTATTCTCCATGTATGTGTGTTGAATGCTCTACTTATGAGAATTACTTCCTGTTATGCATTTGTTATTATGTTGTGTGTATGATTTCATGTGTTAAGATCGAAATCTGAGAAGAAGTGGAATGAGTTTCAATTGTTTCTCTACTTGAGCAAGGATTCCTGCAAGGAGTGCAGTTGAATTCGTCCGCAAGGAGTGCGTTGACAGAAGGCTCAGAGAGTTAACTCTTGTTCTCGTTCGCTCAAGAGTGAACGCGGGTTGCTAGATCCGTGCAAGGAGTGCGCAAGCTAAGGGAGAAAGTCTCAGTCGTGAAACTGAGCAGAAGTATTGAAGGACTACTGTTACAGGCATACGCAGAGTCAAGGAAGCTCGAACAATTGAGGTGTTCATAAGCTTGCCGCAAGGAGTGCGTGCAAAGAACCTCGTTGAGGTTGGAGTAATTTAGAAAATCTTAGGAAGGGTAGGCCTCTAAGTCGCTGAAGATCAGCATAGATAAGTGTGACTTGAAGTCAGGAAGAAACGTCGCAGGTTGGCGAAAAGGCAAAGGAACCTCGTGGAGAGATACTCTTTTTCATTTCGTGGATTACCCAAGGAAGAACGGACGGTCGAAATCTTCTGAAGAGATTTCGCAAAGTTTCGAGGATCGTTAGATCTTGCAGAGGTGCAAGGAGGTTATGGAGAGAAGGTCCGAAGAGTTGAAGCTCAGGAGGGGCAGGGTCGTCGATTCAAAATCACGAGAGCGTAGGATCTATACGTGGTATCGTGTATCGGGGACTCGTGAGTTGAAGCCCCAAAAGTTGTGTAGAAAGAACAGCGATATCGCGAGACGCGATATCCCGACAAGATCAGAGTTGTTCGTTGAGGAGGACGCGTGTAAGGAGATTCTCTCATCTCGCAGACTCAGATATTGGAGGGCCAAAAGGGAAGTCCTTTAGCTTCACGAGTAGCGAAGTGGCGAGAGATTTGTAGCCGTCCATCAGAGGAGGACACGTGGCAGAGATTGAGAGATCTCGCGAACTCGGGAGTTCGCAGGGTAAAAGCCCAAGTATTGGGTATTCAGAGTCGTGAGGCGCGAGGACGCGAAACGGCGAAGGAGCGAGAGGATTGTAGTCGTCCATTTGAGGGGACAAGTGGCGAGAGATCGAGAGATCTCACACACTCGGGAGTTCGTAGGGTGAGAGCCCAAACATTGGGTACTCCAAGTCGCGAGGACGCAAGGCGCGAGAAGGAGGATAACCGTTGGATCTGGATTGTAGGAGGACCATTGGATCTGTGCGCGGGATCGTGTCTCGGGACCTCGCAAGAAAAGGTTCGAGAATTTGGCCGCGGGGATCGTGAGATTGCGAGAAAGCCATATCCCGACAGCTGGAGGATAGTGTGGGCCATAGAAGAGTCGGCGAGTGGAATACAGGTGGCACGAAGCCCTCGGGATCTCGCCACGAGAAGTCCCGAAGTATTAGTGTTAGGATTCGCGAGTCGCGAAGTGCTGAGGAGCCGAGGTTCGTGTGGATGCATGGCAGATCATAAGGTGGGACCGCGCGGCCAACGGGTGGACACACGTTGCTTGGAGATAGGAGTCAACACTCCGTTGAATTCTTGCATCTCGGGGATTCGCGGAATAGGAGGGTGAAAGTTCGACGGTTCAACCCGCGAGGTTGCGAGGTTGTGAGAGGCGCTAACATTAAGCCTAGCCCACGGTTGCATGTGGTGAGGGCACTAATAAAGGGAGGAGCTATACCCGTATCACCAGGTCAGGTATCGCAAGATTTGAAAGGAGAGAGTTGGAGGCTTTGAGTCACGAACTCGCGAGACAGCGAGATTTAGCTGATCTCCCGGTGGTAAAGGGTAGACCTCGGGGGAAGATTGTTGTGGGTGCAGATTTCCCGATAAGGAAATAGAAGAACCTTTGAGTTCTTCGGGCCGAGAAGAAGAAGGTCCTGTGAGAGCGGACGTGCCTGGGTGGCGCATCCCTGTGTCAAGGAGGTATTGACAATATATCATAACCAAAGAATGAACAAGATGATTGGGGTAAATCATCATCCCAGCATTATGTGTTAAGGTGGTGCCATTAATAGTAATTAAGTGAGGTGACATGGGTGTGAGGTGGGTGGAAGTTGCCAGCTAACTAAGGAGACACATGGTGGTATGCCTTGATTGGAATCCCCATAGTCTTTGTCTTCTCTATCACATGATACATGGGCTCTATATTGAAGGACATAGGGGGTGAGATTTGATCCAATTATGTGTGCATGGGTAACAATATCATTTAATATAATATATATGGGTGCAACCACACATTCGACCACTACCTCAAGGTGCCCCCATGGATTTAGGTCAGGACCACATGAGAATTGAACATTGCCCAACGGTGAAAATCTCCTCGCTTTCCACCATTGAATCCAACCCCTTTGGGTTAGTTTTAAACATGTTAATCCAATGAGATATATGGATTCATTAGCTAAGATTAAGATTCTTCAAAGTTTCCTAAAAAGCTACAGTAAGATGGATTTACACCAATCAACTTTGATATGTATTTATTTATTAACTAAAAAGAATTGTGTGTCACCTAAAACCCTTCAAATCAATCTATTAAAACCAAATATAATTCTATTCATTGAAAAAAAATCCATATATTAATAATGACCCTTCTAAAATTAATAAAAGATCGTAATCAAGAATACCCCTAACTTGATATATATATAGATATATATATAGATATATATATATATATATATATATATATATTCTAAAACAATTATAACACATAACAGAACCCAAGAAAAACCCCAATAAAACAAATCTATGTTACCTAAAGGTTGGAAAGAGACATGGAAAAGGAATTACATATGTTTTTTAAACCAATTATAAGACAACCTAAAGGAAAACTAATAAAACAAAGCTACGTTACCTAAAGGTTGTAAATAGGCATATGGAAAAGGAATTATAATGAGTTCAGGTTTAAAAGTGTCATCATGCTATAACACACTTCAAATTCATATTGAATTTTTTTAAATTGATGAGAATAAAAGGCAAGTGACAAAATTATTTTAACAAATTAATTTTTTACAATAAGAATAAGATTATTGCATTTTATACAAATAACTTAATATTAATAAATAAATAATTACATTATTTAATAAATTGAATTGTGAAGTATACACATGTTTCTTCATTTCCTTTTATTATATTATTTCATAAACTTCTTAACTTAGATCAACCATGTTTTCAACAATTTTCATGGATGTATTCAATAATTTCCCTCCATCATTAAAAAAAAAAAAAACACATATAAAGCAACATGTCCATTAGTTATGTTATTTTAAAAACTTCATTAACATAAATCAACCATGTTTTCAACAATTTTCCAATTTCCCTCTAATTAGAACAACATATAAAAAAAAAAACACATACAAATGGAAGCTAAGCAACATATCCATTAGTTATATTATTTCAAAAACTTCACTAACATAAACCAACCATGTTTTCAACAATTTCCCTCTAATTAGAACACATACATATGGTTGGTATTCCATAATTATTGAATTAAATAATTTCAATGCAATATTACAAAACCTTGATCCTCATGTTATAAACCTCTCGTATTGTTGCAATGGAGATGTCAAATTCATTGTGCATTAATGCATATGATGCAAGGTTTGTTAGTTTCAATGCAAAAGTAACCCAAAGTATGACACCCCAAGGTGAAACGCACTTTGTATTGTGAAAACAATAAAATCATTTTTAAAAAATACATTGTCAAGTGACACTAATTCAATTTATTGTAGCAGTGTTGGATTTGTCCTTCATTATTGATATCTTACGGTAAGATATGAGATTATGACATTAGTAATACATTTTGTATTTTGTATTGTGAAAACATTAAAATCATTTAAAAAAAATACATTGTCAAGTGACATTAATTCAATTTATTGTAGTAGTATTGGATTTGTCTTTCATTATTGATATCCTATGGTAAGATATGAGATTATGACATTGGTCATACATTGATTAACTTGATGAAATATAATTTTACTAAGTTGCTTCCACACCAACTGTTCTATAAAATATAGAATCATGTAAAACTCAATCATGTTGTCTCATCTTTTAAGAATCATTCACCTCAATTTTTAAGAAAATATAGATAATGTTAATTAACCTTTTAAAGAAACTTGAAAATCTTTAGTAAATTGGTTTTACACATATAATAGTGTTACCTCATATTCTAAGGAGCATTCAATTTATTTTTCAAGAAAGTATAGATAATGCTAATTAACCTTTCAAAGAGACTTGGAAATATGTAGAAAAATTGTTTTTCACATATAAATCCATGACCTTGTTAGGGTCCTATAATAATCTGATGATTCAGATATCATTTGTTGATCTCATGATGAAGCTCCTGAATTGTTGATTCACCTTATTTCCCTCTTCATTTTGCATCATCCTTCACCCATCTTCCTGCTGCATCATCCACTTAATCTTTGATAAACCATCTACTTTCGTGCCTCTAATCCCCTTTCCATCCATTCACTTCATTGTTCTCGTGCCATTCTTCCTCAAATAAAACAAAGTTAGATAACCCACGATAAATAATTAAATAAAATATGAATTAATTTAATACTAATTAAATTAATAATTTAAATAATGAATAATTAGGTTACTTTGTTTAGATTAGAAATTAGGTTAATGTAATAATAAATTAAAATTAAAAGAATACTAATTTAATACAAAACATTAATAAAATATTTAAATATAAAAAAAAAAAATATACTTATTAATTATTAAAAAATTAAAATAAAAACAAATAAAAATACATATAAAATACAAAACATAAAACAAAATAAAAATAAAATATAATAAAAAATATATATATAAACAAAATATAATAAAACAAAACAATATAAAACAAAACCTAAAACAAAAATATAATAAATAAAAATTAAAACAAAATAAAATTACAACAAAAACAATATAATAAAAACATAAAACCAAGGGGTCCGGAAAGTGAAACCACCTTTGACACATTTCATAACCATGTGATTTTGGACCCCCCCTATTACCACTTACCACTCTACCTTCCTTCGGAATCCACTCTCCCTGCTTCGAAAACCACCCCCGAAACCAGTTTTAACCAGTCATCTTCTGAGGCATTTTATGGGCAAACGAAGGAGTATTTTCACAAACCAAGAGAGTTGTTTCTCCGCAATGGGATGAAATTCAATAAAATATCTCATTGTTTGCACACAGGTGCCATGGTTTGGGAGAATCGGCATCATATTCAACCCTATTTTTCGGGATTCCATATTTTCATGCTCGACACATATTTTTCAAACCGAGATCCCAGACAACTGGAGATGAATTTCAAAAACCTGAGAGAGGTTTTTTATTGAAACAAGATGATACCCAAAAACCTCTCCCAAATTTTACACATCTATCTCATATTGGGAGAATCGAAGACTTCCTTGCACCCTATGTTTTCAAAAAAATGGGAGGCAAATAAATCAAAAGAAATAGATGGAAGAGGGATCAAATTGACTGGGAAAACCACATTCATCAACAAAATACTAACAACACAACATAAATGAATACATATCGTTAACAACCTCCAGCTAATAAAGCACAATAAATCTGAGTAGATCTGCATAATCTCTGTAATTTTTTAATTTGAAATCTAATTAGTTTAGATTTTCCTAAATTTGATCCTCGTCATTAATGACAGAGTTCATTGTAAATAATTTATAAATACTTCTGATTTCGAAATATTATGGGTTGGTCATTTGATACTTGTTTTTAGGATAGGATCCAGATTGTATAGCAGTCCATAGAGACCATTTGATTAATATATCGAGTAATACAGTGTGACCATTTCAGGATTCTTGTGACAAATTTCATTGGTGAAGTGTGTGTTTCTCTGTAAATTTGCTCTTTCTATTATCACAATTACTTCTTATATTATGATTTTTTCTGGGAATATTAAGATCATAATTTGTTTTAATCTACACTCTGTCTCTAGCTTGGAATGATTTCTCTATTTTCCACCGAACATTGAATTTAGAATTCTTGATTGCTCTGTTTTTTATTGGACTCCTGGACCTATTTAATATCCCACATGCATTAAATATTGAGGATTCAATGAATTTACCTACATTTCCCTACAATGTTATCCTGTTAGACCTGGTTTTTTATCAATTCAAAATTGTGACTCCATTTTCCCAATGGCCCTTTTCCCCCTTTTCCAACCAAATAATTCAAAACACGCAAAAAACCTTGTACTATCATAACTAGCCTAACATTATAAACTTAAACAAAGATAAATCGTATAGAGAGATCCCTCTTTGATTCTTGGAGGGCTAGATCCTTGACTCCAAAGTGGTTTTGTAGTTACATCTGCCCATTTCTTCTTCATCCTTGGAAATTACAAAGCATTAACATAGTGGCAACTCTAATTAAATATAATCAATGTCAAATGCTCGACTGGAGGAAGAACCTAAATCATGACAAGACAATATGGAAAGATCAGGTATGGAAGTTGGAATTTTATCCAAGACATAATAGGTTTTATTTTTAATTATTTCTTGTCTTTTTATTATCACAGCCAAGACCATATTGTTGAAACTTATGTTGATCAAATTCAACCTTATGAGCCTCAAGAGATCAAGCCTAGTTTTGCATTCCATGTACATACTCCTACACATGTAAATATTCCAGATAGATACAAGCCCCTTGTATTACCTCCTATAATCCATGATTTCCCTGCAAATTATTACAAATATCTTCCCATATTTGATGGAGAATATGGTAACATCACTATTGAGAAACACATTCGGGGTTTTGAGAATTTTCTTGATATTTTTGAGGTTGAGGAAGTTGATATATGCATCAGACGTTTTTCTCTATATTTGCAAGATAGAGCTAAGGAATGGTTCAAAATTTTGTCAGCTGCAAGCATATCCAATTTTCATCAGTTTGTAGAAGTATTCCTTGGTAAATGGGAGATCAAGAGAAATATTTTGTAAATGGGAGATCAAGAGAAATATTTTTCTTATTTTAGAAGAGTATGATCATTTGAAAATACAACCAAGAGAAACAGTGCAACACTTTTTATCCAGGTTCAATCAAGGTTACAATTCAATGCATACTGATATACAACCTCCTCCTGGTATAACTCTCTTACACTACCTGGATGCCTTTGATCTAGAGATGGAATTTTAGTTGAGAGAAAGGAACACTACAAACCTCAAGGACATGAAGGATAGTGCAATAAGTGTGGAAGCTAATTTGTTGATCAAAGGGTCAAGGTTGAAGGCAGAAGAAAGAAAGAACATACAAAAGAATCATCTCTCATATTCAGAGGTGAAGCTAGACATTTTGGAAAACACAATGAAAGAGATGATGCAAAAGGTTATGATAAGAGAAGAAGTTGTTGTTCAAGGACACCATGTTCCATTTGTTTCAGAGAGAGAAAGAGTTACTATTCCCAATCATTTTGCATCTCATCATAGGTATCATAGATCAAAAAATGATTATTTTGTGTATTCGATTCACAACATCGTCCAAGATGAAACTCAAAATCAATTTGTAGTAGAGAAATCAGCTGATATGATGTGTATGTTTGATGACATTTCTTTCATGGATGACTTACCCAAGTATGATAAATCTGATGATGACTACATTAAGGTTGATTCTTCAAATAAAATAGAGGTATGTTGTTGGGAAAAGGAAGACGATCAGTTATAGCTCAAATATGACAATCATCTTGTGCATTTTAATTATGATAGAAATGAGGGAAGTGCATAAAATCTAAGAGTAAGTGGTAAGTATTTTCCCTTATGTTTTTCTTCATTTAAATTTCTAAGAGAAAATTATAAGCAAGTTGTCAGTAGTAGGGATGAAGAATGTTCTAATGAATCTATTGAGGATGTCATTGATGACATGGAAGTTGTTCTAGATCTAGGACTGCACCCCTTGAGTTACATTGATAATCAAACCAGATATGAATTGATGCAGTATAATTTTGTACCATTAATCTTTAATTCATTTCAGTTCTTGAAAAAAAACTATGCTAATATCCTTGAGCATGTACTGAAGGATAAACACATAGAAAATCAAGAAGTTTCATTGGAATCAATGCAGTAGTCATGTCAGTTCCTACATGATCCAATAGCTGATGTGTTGGATGATTTTTGTTGTCCAAGTCATGTTCCATTTGCCAGTTGTGGATTTAAAATTGGTTATGATATAGACATGATTAGGAAGTCTCTTTCATGATCTAGTTCAATAGGAGTTTCCTTTCAAAATTCATCAGAAAATTTGTAGTCAAATCAGAATTTGCATAATAATATAGATAGCATATGTACATTACCAAGTCTTGGTTTTGAAGTGGTTGAATTTGAATATCAAGAAATAGGTCATGTCTATCATGCTCCTATTTCTATCTATATGGGGGAGCTCTTCTTTTCAAAATTCCAATTGATACCTGGAGCCTCTTTGATTTTCCACAATTCCAAAGATTTATGTTGTGAAGGTCATACTGGAAATCAATTCCTAATGCCTTTGAAAGCTCTAGTTCTGATTCTTGTTATAAACAATGAAAGATATGAGCTATTAGATCAACTGATAGATTGGCTTCATTAGCATTTTTCCATTACCTAACTAAACATAATTTTAGCATGTTAGAATAGGATTATATGTACATAAATAAGCTTACCCTTAACTCTAAGACAAAAAGTGATTAACATGGACACTGACTTCCTTTTAGATCTAATCAAGCTAATGAAATAAAGAGGAGGAGAAATATATGTACCTTATGAACAACGTTTGTCCTTGCAAAGTCTAGGCTGAGCTTCAATCTTGAGCTCCTTGATAGGTCCTGCAAAACAAACAAAGATACAATGGAATTCCAACTCTACTAAGATTAGCTCAATCATAGATCCATCTACTGCAAACAAACTTGTATGGAACAAGTACAAGTTTGAAAGAAACAGGCCAAGCATTGATTATATTAATGAGAACTAGTAAAATTACTTACAATCCTTTGAATGAAGGTGCAACAACCTCTTCCCTTTCTCCTTGTCCAACCCCTTTGCTCAATCAACCTCCACTAATAGCTTTGATGGCATCTCACTCATCAGATCATAAGTTTGATGTAATTCTCCAACTTATTTCTGCATGCAATGTTGCCTATGATATCATAGGTTTCATACCTCTATATTCCTTCTATCTCAATACCACTTACAGGATCATAAGTTTGGTATCAAAACCAATTCTCCATTCTCAATACCTTCTTATGAGATCATAAGTTAGGTATAATTCTCAATCTTCCTTGTGCCTTTCACCATGAGAAGGTCTCCTTATATAAACTTGGAGGAGTCCAACCACTTGAGATATCTTTAGGATGATTTGAGGATTCCTCTCCTTCAGTTGAGGATCTCCCCTAGGATCATACCTTGACCACCTATTTGAATCCAACTACCTTCAAGATTTCAGGGATTCTTCCCTAATTCGCCTCAACAAACCCAAAATTTTCTCAAGATGGGGTATCGCTCCCCCATAAGGGTGCAAAAAGTGCTCAAATTCTCCCCCAAAGAGGCCTAGGGAGCACTAGCACTCCGTGACAATGGGTAGGGAAGCGCTCCTCCACAAAACTCAATTTTTGTATGGTTTTTCCAATGGCAAAGGGCTTGTACTTCCTTCCAAATGATTTTTCTTCTTACAAACCACCTTTGAGGTGTCTTTAAGTGTCTTTATGATGTCATTATGGGCACGACATACGCAATATGGAAGCATATTGTTTGAAACACTTAAAACACTTATAGTCAATATGTGACACTTACAACACTCGTAATGATGACACTTGTGACACTATCGAAGTGAGTAAATTTGAGGTGTAACAGATTGCCCCACAAAGTATGAATTTAGAAGACGATGATGACTAGAGTACTTTGTAGACTTTTTCTAGCAATGGTATGGATGCAGAGAGACCAAAAAAATATGCACACAACCATCAAACAAATATTATGACATGTTTCAAACTCAAGGCAGGCATACCTATGCTTGAGTGATAAAGACTTTTTAGGTATGGCCGCCATAAAATACACTGCAGATCCATAATTATATTGACAAAATGGTATAGCCACTACATATACAATGTGGATCTATAATCCTATGACCTGAACTGATCGTAGCCATGAAGAATACACAGTGGATCTATGAGATGACAAGACATAGCCACGACCAATACAAAGTGGATCTATGTAACAATATATGTGTCATAGTTCAAAAGAAAACTCCTTCGCAACCTAGGAAAAGTACATACAAGAGTGATGGCTCAACCCAGGGTATTCTTATCGATCCCTCTGTAGTATGAATCTAACCATGTGAATAGATGTCCTGATGTCGAACATGGCAGAAACCACTTGATTACCGGTCAATAGCCACGACCAATACAAAGTGGATCTATGTAACAATATATGTGTCATAGTTCAAAAGAAAACTCCGTCGCAACCTAGGAAAAGTACATACAAGAGTGATGACTCAACCCAGGGTATTCTTATCGATCCCTCTGTAGTATGAATCTAACCATGTGAATAGATGTCCTGATGTTGAACATGGCAGAAACCACTTGATTACCGGTCAATGATGTAAACCGTTAACAAGCGCAAGGGAGATCACCATTGATGTCAATGATTCCCAAGGTACTCTAGTACATTCCGACGAATGTGAATAGATGAGTTGAATTCAAACATCTGTGGAATCATCCGATTCGGAGTCAATAATGTAAACCCATTGTCGAACGTGAGGAGGCCTACTATTGAGGCATACAGGTCCCAAAGTACTAACTAGTTTCTAAGTATAGTTCCTAGATAATGTGTTGAAGTCGACAAGAATAGACTTGTAGAAGGAGGGCCTTGATGTATCCCCCATCAATGACATGAAACGGACACAGAGATGTAATTGGTAGATCAAATGAACATGGACTGACATGGGTAGTGAAACGGGATATTTGTGATGGATGACTCTCGAGGCAGATACTTCCCTTGAACACTGAGGCACGATAACAAAAACATGACATGGACCAAAACTTGATAATGCAATGGATGTTGTGACTTTCATCAGGTGACCCAAAGGAGTAAAAGAAACTCAAAGGATTGGCTCAGTGCAGAGGTTCAGCAAATTAAAATGTGTGCAAAGACAAAGTGTCGCATTCAAGGGTGACCATAAGAGTTACTGCTAATGTTCTCAAAAACTGCTTGGCTTGCTTCTTTCAATTTTTCCCCCATCCAGATAGACGAGTACCTCTTTTTAATTTAACGAGCTCGAGGAGGGTAACACATGTTCGATATAACTCACCTTTGGTAACTCCCTCTTCCTTTGTTTAACGAACAAGAAGAAGTAAGGGTTCGATCCCATATGGGCCCTTCAATGTATGATTGTTTAACGAGTCCAGATAAGGTAAACTCGGTGGTTTTTCATATTTAGAGAGTCTGAAAACAACTTAAAGATGACTCCAATGTTGTCCTTTTTCGTAATGTTAGTCTCACGAGGCTGAAAAAGAGATAAAGTATCACTCGAAAGACGCCCTTTAAAACCTTTAAATGAGTGGGAAAGAAAGCAAGATCACTCGACAATCTTTTCATGTTTAGAGAGTCTGAAAAGAGCTCAAAGACGACTCCAAGGGGTTCCTTTTTCGTATATCCATGCGAGTCCGAAAAAGTGATAAAAGTCTACTCAATTACATTCTCATGTTTTTTCAAGCACGAGAAAGAACAAAGACTAAGCACGGTATGCCCTGAGCTTGAAATCTAGTGTTTTAACTCCAGAATGATCATCAAAGGATGGAGACATGCCCTCCAAGTTTCAATTCATTCACCGACTATGAGGTTGTCACCAATTTCTCTACTAGACAGAGAAAAATGATAAGAGTGGATGAAGAGAAGGTTCAAGAGAGGTGACTGGTTCATTTTTTAATGATCTTGACACAGAAAAAGAACTATGCTCAGGGCTCCGGGTTCAATCCCCAGATTGTTGTTTCATTTTTTAACGAGCTTTCTACAGAGAGGAAAACTATGCTCAAAGCTTTTGTTTCATTTTTTAACGAGCTTGCTATAGAGAAGAAAAACTATGCTCATGACCTTTGTTTCATTTTTTAACGATCTTTCCACAGAAAAGAAAAACTATGCTCATAATCTTTGTTTCATTTTTTAACGAGCTTGCCATAGAAAAGAAAAACTATGCTCGTAGACTCTACTTGATCATGACTTCCAAGTGAATAATGCTATGGAAGGATACCATGTCAAGGGACAAAACTCGGTCATGGATTCCAAGATATCTTCACTGGATGGAAGAAAATCACTCTGCAAGGAACAGATGTCGAGGGCCATGACAGGGGTAAGGATATCAGGCTCCAATATCCCTACCGAAGAGATCACCATGTCAACTACCGGATCCAAATCGTCGAAAGTTGAAATCATGGGAGACAACGCCACATAATTAACATGTGGTGGGCGCGATATTGTCTACATATAAGAACCATTTAGGGAGGTAATCCAGTCAGGACCGATAAATGAAAGTTGATCAATAGTCACAATGTGAGATCGGAAGA
>CBVK0101378736.1:0-22161 GCA_900067695.1 Picea abies | reverse complement strand
TCAAATATAAGCTCAGGGAGAGGAACAAGGAAATTTTTGGAAACATAAACCAAGAGAAGAAGAATATTGAAGACAAAATGAGAAGACTCTAGGAAGTTTTCATAGTGGAGGGCTACACAGAGGACTGAAAAAAGGAAGAGATCCAAATGAACCAGGAATGGGAAGGAAGATAACAACAGGAAGAAATTCTATGGCACCAAAAGTCCTGAATAAGATGGCTAAAGGAAGGAGAGAGGAACACCAAGTTTTTTCATAGAATAACCATTGCCAGAACAGCCCATAACAAAATCCTAAAACTTAAGGATCAAGATGGGATCAAGCAAGAATCCCACAAAGAGATTGAAAATACCCTGGTAAGTCACTTCCATGGGATAGCCCAAGAACCCAACAAAGACCGGACAGAGGCCATCCAAAGGATAACGCATCATATCCCCCGTCTAGTCACCGAGGAACATAATAACAACCTAAAAAAATCCATAGCTAAGGAGGAAATTGATCAAGTGATCCAGGAGATGCCCAATGGGAAAGCCCCATGCCTAGATGGTTTCACAGTGGAATTCTTCAAAGCCTATTGGGAAGTGGTCAAACACAATATTTATAGGGTGGTGGAGGACTCTAGATGATCTACCTCCATCCTAAAAGCGTTAAATGCCACAACGATTACTCTAATCCCTAAAGAAAATGAAGCAAGGACCCCTGATCGCTATAGATCCATAGCTTTATGCAATGTGGTTTACAAGATAATCTCTAAAGTCATAGCAAATAGATTGAAACCCCTCCTACCCACAATGATTTCACAAGAATAGGTGGGTTTTGTGGAAGGACGACAAATCATGGACAACATCATCCATGCTCATGAGCTAATCCACACCCTAAAAATCTAGAGGAGAGGGGGGGTGATAATACAACTTTACCTAGCAAAAGACTATGAAAATATTTGTTGGCATTACATGGTTAAGTCTCTGTAAGCCTTTGGTTTCACCCAACACTGGATTAGTTGGATTATCAGCCTAGTCTCAACGACAAGTTTCTTTCTCCTGATAAATGAATCCCCAGCCAAACCCTTCTGGCCCACTAGAGGCATCAGATAAGGAGACCCTCTATCCCCCTTCCTATTCATCCTGATGATGGAAGGTCTCAGTCGAAGCATAAAAAGTGCAACAACAATAGGAGAAATAATAGGCCTCAAACCTTTCGAAAATTACCCTACTTCCACACACCAACAATTCGTGGATGACACCTTACTCCATGGAATACCCATGGTTAAGGAAAAAAAATGGTTCAAAAGGATCTTATAAGAGTTTGGGGAAGCCTCAGGAGCCTAGATCAACCATTCCAAATCAATGATCTACTTTTTCAACACCAACCCTGCAATCCAAAAGAACCTGGAAAATATTTTGGGCTTTGAGTGCAAAACTCTCCCAACTAAATACTTGGGCATCCCCCTGACGGACAAAGCTTACAAAATGGAAACTTGGGGAGGAGTTTTCAACAAGCTACAGGAGAGGGTGAAAAACTGGATGTATAGATCCCTCAACCTAGCGGGGAGACTAGTACTGACCAAGACGGTTCTGCAAGCAATTCCAACCTATATGATGTCCATTGTTCCCACCCCCAAAGGAATACTACAAAAAATAAGAACCATATAAGGGACTTCCTATGGCGTGGAGTGGAAACAAAGAAAAAATGGGACCTGGTGGCTTGGGAGAAGGTTTGCAAGCCAAAATGCAAAGGAGGACTGGAGCTACAAGATCCACAAGTAACCAAAGAATCTTATGGGGTGAAACTCTGGTGGTGATGGGTTAAAGAAACCTCTACCCCGTGGGCAACCCTTTGGAAGGCCAAGTATGCCCTGGACATAAACGACCAAGACCAAATTCGTTTTATGGGCACCAGGGAGGGATCAACCATATGGAACCTAGCTTGGTGTAACAAGACCTAGGTCTAGACATACAACCTATGTGAAGTAAGGAATGGTAAAACAACCAGATTCTAGGAGGATTCCTAGCAACAGGAACCCAAGATGGGAAATCCAAATAGGGAGGAACTCCAACAAGACATGATCGCGCAAGGAAAAACCAACATCCACCACTATTGGAAGAAATAAATAGATGGAGAATATGGGACAATCTCAATTCCCAAACTAGCAATCGGACCACAACCATCGCCAAAGAGGTGGAGAAGGAACTGAGGAAAAGGAAAATTGCAGTCTCGGATGAAGAAGACCAATTAAGATGGGGTCGAAAAAATGGCGGGGAATTCAACTTGAAGGAAGCCCAAAATTACATCGTGTACCAAGACCAAGAAGACCCAACAAAACTATGGGATAAGCTCTAGAGTAGCCCCCTGTGGCCAAAAATAAAAATTTTCAAATGGTTAGTACTTCACAACCGAATTCTAACCTGGGAAAAACTAAGGAAAAGGGGCTTCATAGGTCCATCATGGTGCCACCTCTATCAAGCTAAGGAAGAAACAACGAATCATCTTCTCGATGAATGTATCTACACAACAAAGATCTAGGACTAGGCGGCAGGTATTTTTCGACTGTTCGATAGGACCCGAGGTAACATATGTGCAACCATCAAAATTTTGAATGAGAGTTATAGCGAAAATGAAGAGGTGAATCTATGGTGGAATCTCATTCCGAGGATGATCATATGGAAAATATGGAAAGAAAGGAACCAGCGCATATTCAAGAATGAAAGCCTTCCGGAAGGGAAAATCAAAGAAAAAATAATTTCCATGACAAGAGAAATGGTGCAGAGCCGCAACTAATAGAATGGAAAAGCGCAACTCGTAGGTCAGGACTCTAGAGTCCTAGAAGCGCTTCACCTAAAAGATGGGTGCAACTGCACACAAATAGGATGACCACCGCAACTCCAACTAGGTGAGCGTAACTGGAATCCCCCTCCAGCAGGGTCCCTCAAGTTGAATATTGACGGGGTGGAAAAAGGAAACCTAGGCATGAAAGGAATGGGTGGGGTAATCAGGGATAGTGGTGGAAACATAATCCAGTTGTATGCCGGGAGTATGGGAAAGTCAACTAACAATGCAATAGAATTCAGAGCCTTGGAGATCGGCCTCGAGATTCTAAGCTGTGAAAGGATGAAAAACACTATCATGGAAGGTGACTCCACTCTGGTAATCAACATGATAAAGAGACTCCAAAATGGCACTAGATTGGGCAAGGTTTAGAGACACTGGCACTTGGCACACTCCCTACAAAAAATCTAGTAGCATTTGCAAAAGATGAACACAGTGGAGTTACGCTGGGTACGCAGGTCAATGAATGGTCTAGTGGATAGAATCACTAATGAAGGGGTTAGCAAAGAAGGATCAGAGTTAGACACCACCTGGAGAAACATCCCAAATGGTCAATCCAGAACACATTGCACACAACTAGCGACAAAAGACCGTGACAGAAGCTTAAGTATAGAAGGTCACATTAAGAGGAGTGGTGCAAGGCCAATAGGTGGGCACGACGAATCCAGGCATAATCTTCATGGCCAACACCCAATTACAAGTGACAATGCGAGATCTGACCACACAACATATGGGGGTATGACATCAAGGTCACATCAGTAGGAATAAGCGCAGGGTTAGTGCAAGGGAGAGTACAAATGGGACTCAATAGGCCATGAGTGGCGTAGGACAAAATATGTTACCACGCACAAGTAGGGTCACATCCCCTCCAAGAATAGGTACGAGGAAGAGAAAATTTGGTTACACAACGAGCAGGGGCAATGGTCGGCGCAAGGATAATGGATGGAATATCATGGTCACACATACTGAGACAGAGAAAAAGGACAAGAAGGACCACCTCTACGGGCAGACCATGATTTCAAGGACGAGTCTATAGCAGAAGAATTTCCATAAGAGACGAAGCACTAGGAATAGATGCAGTTGGACAAAGCACAAAAGCAGAATCCAACACAAAAACAAGGGCCTAGAAAGAAGGAACCCCTAGGTAAATAGGAACAAGAGGAGAATTTAGGGAAAGGACCACCACAAGCCAGCCAAGATGGTGCGTATGAAGAAAACGCACATCAAAAGAAACACCTAGATGGACGAAAATCTGATAAGTCATAGGAAGATTTCAAGGATGGAGCAAGCAACCCAAGACACCAAGCGCACCTTCCAGGCATTGGTCGAACTGAAAGGTCAAGCGACCATCACCAGGTGGGGAAAGGAAATCACTACCAAGCGCAAGGGAAAAGCCTAGGAGGAATTGAGCCAGAAAGCAGACTGGATAGTGGACCCAGGGACCACGCATTCCAGGGAAACCCTCTACCATAAGATGATAGATATGGTGTGGTGAACAAAAATGTTAATAGGAAAAGTGAGCATAGAAAAGAAAGCTTCCAGCCAAAAGGGTAACAAGGCCCAAACAAAATTGCTAAAATAAATCCCGAGTCACCTCAGCAACCTGGACCCTAGTACAAAATGAATTGTAGGGGACTAGAAGAACAAGAAGGAGAAGCTGGAGAGAATGGCTAGTTAATTCCACTTATACTTGTGCATGGCTAGTTAATTCCACTTATACTTGTGCAACGTCCATTGTATGGACATCACACCTGCTAATGGAAATGGAGCACTAGCCTAGATTAGGAAGACCCACACGGTGGCCCAGAGGGAGGAGATAAAGGACAAGGCGAAATATGGAAAGAAGAATCTCATAATCCTGGACTAACGTTGGGTATCCAATGATCAATGAATATTATTGGGTCAGTCTTAATTGTTGTTTTGTGTTTTTATGGTTTTGTTATGATTAGCCTATCAAAACTGGATATGATGGGACTGGACCGGTTTCCCAATGTGGCGGTCCAGCCATACCCCTCTGCTATCTTAAATAATGAAACTCTGGAACCCCTGGGTTGGTTTCCTTTTTGGCAGACCAGGGAGTTCCTCTTTTTGTATATTAATCTTTTTTAGTAATACAAATACTCACACTCACTTACAAAAAAAAATGTGTGAGAGACAGTTATGGTAACCTTCACGCAACAATCACCCAAGGTGAAATTACCCTCATGAAGATGGCCACCCTCCAATGGAGGTGAAACATATATTATACGTTTTCCTCGGGTACCACAAGTATTTCCCTCTTGCAGTCACCCGTGTAATTTCCTAGGAAAAGTCACTATGGATACCACTTCATAATCGACCATACAAAACGATCATGGGTTAGGATCACATGTATTGGCAAGGAAACAAATCCCAAATCTTTTGAGAAGTGATGTCACCTAGAAGACCAGACACTTCCAGAAACCCCCATACATGTATTAATCCAGCAAACACCAAAACAAGCAGAGAGGGGATATCACTCCACTTTCTCTTAGTGCGACCTTGTGCTTAACACCTATGTTAGAAGTGCTTCCCAAAAAGCACTCCTTGCTACTAATGGATTTTCACACTCATTAATCAATTCCTAGTTTGGTTATGTGGCCATGGAGAATTAACTCTCCAACCCTACACCAAGGCCCTAGAACCTAGACTAAAATGTGTTTGCTATAAAGAAAACGTCTAGTTCTTTTTAGATTAGTGTTGTTTTTAGGTATGTTGTTTACTCAAGGTATGGAATGAATTTAAGTAATGTTATTGACTCTTTCAATTAAGTGAATTGATTAAGGTGATAAAAAATGGAAAATAATGCAATTTTCATTTCAGTTCGATGAACACTATGTAACTATAAGAGAGAAAGAGGTTTCCTTTTTTCACTTTTCAAATAAAGATGCAACAATCACTCCTATATAAACCTACCAAAATATATTTTTTTCAAGAATTTTCAAATCTCTAAAAACAAACCAACTCAAACATAACTGTTTGCTAAAAAATCACAAAATGCCTAAAAATTTATATGCAAAGATACATTGCAATTCCTTTTAATCCTTTCATGATTCAAATGAGCTAAGAGTGCAAATACCTAAGATTATAAGAAAATGTAATGTAATATATTTTAATCTCTTTTCCAATTCAAATAAGTTTAAAAAAATGCAAATACCTAAGGCTCATATGTGAGTCAATTATCACCTCCTCTTTTCAAAAGTAAAGAAATACTCAATTAAACAGGCAGAATCTGAGAAAAAACAAAAGTCTAAAATGAATAATAGTAAACTAAAGAAAAAATATGGTAGAAAAGTTGTATATCTCGGAGAGACCTTTCCAATGGTATAAGGCACACCCCAAAAGGAGTTCAAAATATAAACTTATCGCAAAAATACCAACATGGTAATCTCTTATAGACTAGTTCTAGGTTGTTTTGAAACAACAAGTGACCGACTAGGTATGGTCTTGGGTTGCTTTGTAGAAACAAACAAGTAGTAATAGGTTATGAGTAATGGTCATGGGTTGTCTTCAAAAAATATGTGACAAGTCGTGGGTTCTCTTCATTTGAAGAGTGATCGGTTGTGTTTGTTACTAGGAAAAGCATGAACGCAGACATAACTAGGTAATTTTAGAAAAACAACAACCCATAAATTGATTAAAGAGGCATGCAAACAATCATGATCTAATTTCACACACTCAAGATTCAACAAAAGCTTCCTAAGATGAAAAGGAGAAAGAAATCACCCAGGAAAACTAAGGGAAGAATCCTAAGTTCTTTCCCTAGTGGAGTTGTCAATGTTGTTATGGGATAATCTACCTATAGATAAGTAGTCAAAATTCCCACTGAATGTGTGTACTTAAATTATATACAAAGGGATAGAAAATGTCTTACTTTTTCCTAATACTAACATTGTAACATCCCGCTCTGGCCAATCATGATCTAATTTCACAAACTCAAGATTCAACAAAAGCTTCCTAAGATGAAAAGGAGAAAGAAATCACCCAGGAAAACTAAGGGAAGAATCCTAAGTTCTTTCCCTAGTGGAGTTGTCAATGTTGTTATGGGATAATCTACCTATAGATAAGTAGTCAAAATTCCCACTGAATGTGTGTACTTAAATTATATACAAAGGGATAGAAAATGTCTTACTTTTTCCTAATACTAACATACATTTTCAAAAGGAAATATGAGAAGGACAAAGGGGCATACCCTATTCTTGATGTTTGTCCAACATATCCAATGGCTTTTGCTTGACCTCGCTAATTCACCACCAACCTGTAGAATCATCCAACAAGCAATACCTTTCTCATTATTTCATAAAAAAATACATAGAAACTTGCATGGTTAAAGTCTTAATCTAATAATCTCAAACAAATTTATATCCATAAAACCTCATTAAGAGATGCAAAAGAGATTCAAGGACACAATTTTTTTTGGGGGGGAGGGGAGAAGATATATCTATGTTTATTGAAAGAGAGTAGCAACAATTATGATTACCTTGAGATTCACCATTGTACTCCTATCTCCAAGAACCAATGTCCTCCTCCTTGGTCCTAAGTCCACCTTTGTCGAACAAGCTTGATTTGAAACCAATCACAACAAAATAGCAATGGTTAACATACCTAACCTAGGATCAAATCACACTAATGATGATTCCCAACATTCAAAAATAGTATCACACTTAAGACCTAGGATTCTTGCTATAAATCACCAACATAAGGATGCTTCTGTATGGACCTCTTTCCCTTAGCTTTGGCTCTCATACTTATATATTTTCAAGGAGCTAATAATAGGTTGCATGGCATGAAAAAAATGAAGTTACAAGCCATGCATGACCTTCATGTGAGCCTTTTGGATTTCATATGAGCCTTTTTCATTTTGTAATTTGGTTGTTCTTGGTTGTCCTCCTTATTTTTTATGCTTTCCAAAGTTTTAAGGGGTGGTTGCAGCCTTTTCATTGAGAAAGTGTGATTGGTCACTCTTATTGCAAGGAAAAAGTGTCTGGTCACCCTTATTACTA
Source organism: Picea abies (assembly GCA_900067695.1). NCBI lineage: Eukaryota > Viridiplantae > Streptophyta > Pinopsida > Pinales > Pinaceae > Picea > Picea abies. The sequence goes on along the minus strand of CBVK0101378736.1, from coordinate 14,317 downwards.
GGAGAAGCACAATGACAAAAATCCTTATGTTAGTTAAGTGTTTTTTAGAAAAATATTCATGACCTAATAACATATTCCAATCTTCTACATCTTCATTGCCATATGGTTCCAAATAAGGGTGTAATACTTAGATACCATGGAAAAGAAACATGAATAAATAATAAACTAGATTCACTCTAACTTATGCAAAATTGAAGAACAAAAATAATACTTATATTATTTGAGAAAACACTCATTACAAGACAACACATTAATAAAATCATTATAGATCTTGATGATTTCATTGTTCGATCAAGGTATCCTTGCTTCATTGTTTTTTAAGACATTCTTGATCTTTTTCCTATGCCTTACTTGGTTCATAGTCTTAGTTGATGTGAAAACATAACTCATATAAAAACCAGTAATTTGATTAATCCTCGTGCTTCATCACATTTATTCAATCGTATATTCTTAGTTTTTACTCCTTGTAGCTCTTACTCATCATAGATCACATTTCACCACAAACCTCTGTTATGCAACAAATCCACATTTCATATTTATTCAATCATATATAGTTACTCACGAAGTGGCAATAATTGGCAAATTCTGTAACCAATTGTAGGGTGGTGGTTGTTGACCCTGCAAACACCATTAACGAGCTAATATGCAGTGAAAAATATTAAAACAACAATTCATTATGCCAGACATTAAATGATGAACACATAGATTAACTTGTTTCACCCAATCATTGGGCTATGTCCACCAAGCATAGGTATCATTTTTCTTATTATTCATCGCATGAAGAGTTACAACAGCTTTGCAGGCTCTCAATGTTTTCTAACCTGCTCACTCCACTCATCTACCTCATATCCTCTACGAGCATACATGAATTTATAGCAATTATACACAGTTACATAAGAAAATGACTATTGAATGCGCTCATATCCATATTCTAACTTGGTTTCATTAGTTACAACCAATGCTGAATAATAAGATCTAAAATCCATTCTTGGAGGAATTCATTGTCACCAAATTCCAACAATCTCCACCTTGACAACAATTAACCCGATACTTTGCTCCTTCTTTTGTTCATCACCTTTTCTGCAAGCCAAGAGAAGCCAAGCACCATTGTAGCTTCTCTAAAAGTACTGGTTTTGTGAACATGTCTGCGCAGTTCTCTTTTGTATGAACTTTTTCAAGAGAAACTCCACCTTCATCAATGATTTGTCTTACAAAATGGTACTTAATAGGAATATGTTTAGTTTTACTATGGTAGGTTGGATTCTTGTCCAAGTGAATAGCACTTTGACTATCACAAAGTAGCTTTAATTTGTCTTGCATCCTTCCAAACTCACCAAACAAATCTTTTAACCAAATATCCTCTTTGCAAGCATGTGAAGCAACTATGTATTCTACTTCTGTAGTGGATTAACAAATGATGCTCAGTAGCTTTGACATCCAACTAATAGCTCCACCTGCAAGAATAAATACATATCCTGAAGTTGACCTCATTTTTTTCATATCACCTGCAAAATTAGAATCAGCATATCCATGAACTAACTCACAACCACCGTTATAGGTGATACAGTAATCACTTGTGCCTCTTAGATATCTAAGCACCCATTTCACTGCTGCCCAGTGCTTTTTACCTAGATTTTCCATATATCTACTGACAACCCCAACTGCATGTGAAATTTCTGGTCTTGTACTAACCATCAGATACATTAAACTTCCTACTGCATTAACATACATTATTCGAGACATATGTTCCTTTTCTTCTTTTGTACTAAGACATAAACTTGAAGAAAGCTTAAAATGGGAAGCTAAATGTACATAAATTGGTTTGACATTGTTCATACCAAACCTCAAAAGGATTTTCTTGAGATACTTCTGTTGTGAAAACTAAAGCTTACCATTCCTCCTGTCTCTGAATATCTCCATGCCCAAAATCTGTTTTTTTACTCCTAGATCTTTCATATCAAATGTCCTAGCCATTTGAGCCTTTAACTGGTTGATCTCAGTTATGATTTTTCTTGCTAAAAGTATATTGTCAACATACAATACTAAGATAATGAATATTCCATTATTCAATTTCTTAAAGTAAACACAATTATCATACTCACTCCTTGTATAATTATGGCTCATCATGAAAGAGTCAAATTTCTTGTACCATTGTCTGGGCAACTACCTCAGACTATACAATGATTTCTTGAGCCTGCAAAAAAATTTCTTGTTGCGATTCTGAATGTACCCTTTAGGTTGTTCCATGTAAATATCCTCATCCAAATCTACATGTAAGAAGGAAGTATTAACATCTAGCTGCTCCAACTCCAAATCAAGTGACGCAACTAATGCTAATACAATTCAAATTGAAACAATCTTAACAACTGGTGAAAAAATATCATGAAATTCAATACCTTCTTTTTGAGAATATCCTTTTGCAACCAGCCTTGCTTTGTACCTTTCTACCTTATCATCAACACCCTTCTTCAACTTGTAGAACCACTTGCAACCTACAATTTTCCTATCTGTTGGAAGTTCTACCAAGCCCCATGTAGCATTATTCGCTAAAGCATTCATTTCACCCTTCATTGTTTCTTTCCATTTTTCACTGTTAGAACCCTCCACAGCTTCATGATAGCATGAAGGTTCATCATCATTAGTACTTAAAAGAAACCGATGAAAAAAAATCATCATACCTTCTTGGAGGAACTTTGACCCATGTAGACCTCCTTAGGGAAGTTTGTGGCTCATCCACAATCTGTTGATTTTCATCATCATCCATGTTTTCCTCTGCAATAACCTATTCATGAACATCTTTAGAAACTTGTTCATGTTCACTCCCATCTGTAGTTGAATGAGTTTCAAACTGAATCTGTTGATACCTAGGTACTTCTACTTGTTTCATTTGAACATATACATCTGATTTGATGAGATATGATTCATCAAATATTACATCTATGTTAATGGTGATCTTGTGGGTTGTATGATCCCACAACCTATACCCCTTAATACCATCACCCCATATCCAACAAAGATAAGCCTTTTTTATTTTGGATCTAATTTAGAATGTTGATGTTTCAGAATTAGAGCATAGGCTTCACAACCAAAAACTTTAAGATTAGAATAATTACAAGGGTGACATATCCATACCTCTTCATGAATTTTTCACTCTATTGTTGTTGATGGTGATTGATTCACCAGATAACAAGTTGTAGTTACTGCTTCTGCCCACAGTTCCTGCTGCAAGTTGGCGTTACTAAGCATACTCCTTGCTCTCTCTATAAGATTCTTGTTCATGCGTTCAACAACTCCATTTTGTTGAGGAGTATAGGCAATGGTTTTATGCCTATCAATCCCAAAATCCTTGCTATAGTTCTCAAATTCCATTGACATAAATTCACCACCATTATCATTTCTTAAACATTTAATGGACCTACCAGTGCTCTTTTCCACTAAATCTCTAAACTGCTTGAAAACAATAAACACATCAGCCTTTCTTTTCAACATATAGATCCACACCTTTCTAGAGAAATCATCTATAAAAGTAACAAAGTATGATGATCCTCCATACAAAATAGTAGGGGATGGTCCCCAAACATCGGAATGGATATAATCAAGGATTCCCTCACTAGTGTGTCTTCCAGTTTTAAATCTCTACCTATTTATTTTTTTCATAAATACTTGCAGAAATCTAACTTTAAAGACTTTAGACTGGGAAGTAACTTGCGATCAGATAATACCTTCAATCCTATTTCACTCACATGGCCCAACCGTTGATGCCATAGTCAAACATAATCATTGTCATTCTCGGATACATCCATCACATGATCTGACTTGGTTCTTTGTTTTAATAGAAACATGTTTCCAACCTTGTTTTCTTTCATAACCAGTAGGATTCCTTTGTAGACCTTCATAACTCCACCTTGAAAAATACTTTTATATCCTCTAGTATCTAAAACTCCCAAAGATATTAGGCTCTTCCTAAGCTCATATACATGTCTCACATCAGTTAGTATCTTAACAGATCCATCAAACATCTTAATTCAAATGCTACCAATTCCCACAACTTTACATGATATATCATTTCCCATGTAAGCAATTCCATCATCTATAGACTGGTAAGTAATAAACCAGTGTCTATGAAGACACATGTGATTTGAAGCACCAAAATCTAATAACAATTGTTGATCATATCACGAAACAACGCTAATTGATAAAAAATCATCAGTCATACCTAAACCTGTTGTTGAACCTGTTTCGGTTGCATTTGCATCCTTCGTCTCTTTTGGAGGGTCTTCTTTGGAGGCTTGTTGTCGCTTCCAACAATCCTTCTTCAAGTGTCCATATTTTCCACAAAACCAACACTTAATCTTGCTCTTCTTTCCCTTCAAATTTGACCAAGAGAAATCCCTCTGAACATGTCCTCTTTCCTTAGGTCTTCGTCTGACTATCATCGCCTCAGATGTAGAGGTTTCTAAATTGGATTTCTTCCTTGTTTCCTTAGATAGTAAAGCTCCAACAATAACATCAAACTCAATACTTTTTGTTGAACTAAAACTAATAGAGGTAACAAAATGATCCTGTGACTCAGGCAAAGAACACAATAATGTAATCGCCTTATCTTTAGATTCTAATTTCACTCCCATGCTAGTCAACTGGACTAAAAGAGTATTAAAAGTATTTGAATGATTAGCTATTTTCGTACCTTCCTTCATGCGCAAACTGTACAATTGTCTTTTCAAGAAGATCCTATTCATCAATGATTTCGTCATATAAAATATTTCAAGCTTCGTCCACAAACTGAAAGTTGTCTTCTCTGTAACAATGTTGAACAAAACATCATCAGCCAAACACAGACGTATGGCACTCAATGCTCTCGCATCGATCTCTTCCCACTCTTCATCCGAAATGGTCACGGGTTAGTTTGATTTTCCCAAGAGTGTCTTCACCACGCCTTGTTGCACGAGAAGATCGTGCATCTTGACCTTCCATATCTCAAATTTTTTCTTGCCATTGAACTTCTCGATTTCAAATTTAGCACTTTGAGTTTTCTCCATTTTAGTCACGCTGTTGCTTCTCGGCCTCTGTTCTCTGTACTCTTCTTAATCTACTCTTTCATACTAGTTGTTGTGAGGCTCTTCCTACTGCATGCTCTTCAATACTCCAAGATCAATCCTAGCCTCAAATCATTAGCACCCTTCACACAACAATCACACCCTGGACACAACAACTACACCCTTCACATCCTTGGGCAGCGGGAAAAGTTGGCGCTCCCTTCTAGATTCGAGACAGGAGCTGGTTTCGGAATTCTGGGTAAACGCAAGGGCACCATTGAAATCGGTGCTCCCCTGATGTAGATTGCCTAGCGCTAATCCAAAAATGACACTCTCGTAATCCCAACGATCAACGCTCCCCTAAAGAAATGAGACATGCGATGAAGTGACTAGATCGGTGCTCCCTCTACCAAACGTCCCTAGCGCTGAAGTGGAATCGACACTCCCTGTGCAATAATTTTTCTTCCTCGATGGTGGCTCATTCAACGTAGCTCTGATACCAATTTTTGACCCTGCAGCCATGATTAACGAGCTAATATGCAGACCAATTGTTGACCCTGCAGCCACCATTAATGAGCTAATATGCAGTGAAAAAATACAAAAACAACAAATCATTATGCTAGACATTAAATGATGAACACAGAGATTAAAGTGGTTCACCCAATCGTTGGGATACATCCACCAAGCAGAGGTATCGATTTTCTTATTATTCATAACACGAAGAGTTACAACAACTTTGTAGGCTCTCAATATTTTCTAACTTGCTCACTCCACTCATCTACCTCATAGCCTCTACGGGCATACATGCATTTATAGAAATTATACACAGTTACATAAGAACCTGACTATTGAATGCGCTCATATCCATATTCTAACTTGGTCTCATTAGTTACAACCAACGTTGAATAATAGGATCTAAAATCCATTCTTGGAGGAATTCGTTGTCACCAAATTTCAATAATGGATGCCTCCACTTTGGAGAATGGTGTTTTCTTCTAAGCACATCTCCATCACCAGATGGATATACTCTAGGATTTTGTGAGTCGCATGGAGGTCAACTACAATAGGGTGACCTGTGATATACACATGATCTCCATTTTTATGTTTGAGGTTGTGCATGTAATGACTTTGGTTTTAATAATTCAATTAAGAATAATATTGAATTTAGTTTTAATATCACATTTTATAGGGAGGACAATGATTATGGGATCATCAAGGGTTAACAATATTTTTTATTGATAAAAAATGATATTGTTGTTTTTAAAGTTGTTTTTAATTATATCTCTCTTTGCATAAGAGCATGTTCTTAATCTAGTATGGTTCACAATGGTAAATCAAGTAAGTGGAGGTTTTGTTGGTTGGTAAAATGAGTGTTTTATTATTTTCTTAACAATTTTTTTTGGGTATAGTTGCATCTCCTTGTGTGCAGTGTGTATATGTAAGCATGTTGTTTAATGCATTTGAGGTTAATTGAAATTTCCAAAAACATTCATGTGGAATAAATATCCTTAGTCACTGCTTAGCCTAGTGGTGTTTTTGTTGCACATGAGTCATATATACTTCATTGTAATATTCCATGTTAGGAGATGTGGCTTCCTTGTGTTGACCAAACTCATTCAAACGACAATGACGCTTATACTTGTAAATTTTCTTCACTCCAAACTATCTTAAGGTCCAATTCTTCTTATAGCAATTCATGCATTAACACCTTCCTAGTTCATGAAAAGTTTTCCATGTCTTTTAATATGTTAGAAATGCATCTCTTAGGTTTTAGTGTTTCATTCCAACGCGATTAAATCTTATCTCTCATCTAGTTTACTTTTATCAATTCTTTTGCATTTTTCACCATCTCCAATATGTCATTGATCAAGCGCAATTAAATCCTATCTATCATCTAATTTACTTTTATCAATGCTTATGAAATTTGCACTTGATATCCAATATGTCATTTATCACAGATTAACAATTTATAAACATGGTGCCACCAAGAGATTAACATGCATTTTATTGTGCCAACTCATCCCTAGATTACCTAACTTCATACAAGATGCCCTTCATTTCATGGTAATATTTATATCCATGATAATTATTATGTAATGTATATATGCAAGTAGATTGAATTTTGTACTTATTGGTAGGTTATCCCCATATGTAGGTAGATCGAATTTTATACTCATTAATAGTTTACCCCATAATTGTGATTTTGTTCTTCTTACCCCATGTGATAATAATGATACATTGAATGTGCTAGTCCTCATGCAAGTAATATCCCTTGATAAAATTATGACATTTTTTGTTCTGTAAACTGTCATGGATATTCCACTAGACACTTCATCAAAACATATCTAATAAAATACTGAAATCTTTACTGTGAAGGTTAATTTCCTTTACATATTAGATTCTTTAATTATTGGCTTTTTGGATTAAAACTCATGAAATGTGACTTGAAGAACATATCTAATAAAATACTGAAATCTTTACTGTGAAGGTTAATTTCCTTTACATATTAGATTCTTTAATTATTGGCTTTTTGGATTAAAACTCATGAAATAGCTTAAATGAAAAAAATAGAGAACATCCACAAATAAACACAAGATATAACCTGGAAAACCCAATACGGGAGAAAACCCAGCTAGATGGCGAGGTCACTTTTCTCTATTTTCTTCAAATGCAAGTACAAAGGTTGTGGAGTTTCCTATGACACTGTGGCCTGTATGGTTGCTACATAATCTATCCTCCTATGTTATTCTCTCAAAATACAATTCCTAGGCACCCTCCTCAACTATGGAACAAATACAATGCTAAATAATGGAACCCCTTCTCCCCCTAGTGTCTTGGTATTGAACATCAATCGATAGCCATCTAGGGGTAGGGTTTTGACTTCCTCAACCCTCAATTGTGATAAGGTTTTTTACCTTCTATAATATTCTTGAAATTCCATACATGGATAACCCCATATGCATGAGTAATGGAGCTAATGTGGCATCCACTCATACCATGGTGGTGAACATGGTAGGTTAACTCGTCGGATGCATAAAATTTTCACATGAGCTCTAATTGGCGTGCTTTTTGCACTGTTGGAAAGGTATCGATATGTAGAATACATAAAGGATGTTGGTGCATGATTGGATACCAATGTTCTTGAAGTTTTCCAACAAAAGGAACCATTGTAGTCTAGAGCATTGGCATATTCAACCTTCCACAAGGGAAGGAGGTCTCACCTGAAGCATTGTCGTGACTTATGTGAAATTGAGTGAGGTCAAAGAGAATAAAATGGTGGGAAGAACAAAAACCAAATATAAATAATCATAGGAGTATAAAATATTACATACATACATCATAACCAGAACGAAAGATTGAAATACATAACCTGTGGACAAATTCCTCTGGTGTGAGTATTCGCACGTGTTAACTGAACAAGTAAAGAAACATAGATAACAATTGTGTAGATGAATATCTTAGCATGCACACACAATTAAATAAATTTTAGGCCCTGTTGATGGTCAAATATGACCATGTTCAACATTCAGTAATTCACCCGATCAGGATCCTAATCAAACCCTTATCCGTTGTAAATGGTGATTATGACTGGTTTAGGTCTAGTTACCAATAACTATTCTAATTTACAAAATAAAACTAAATAAAAAATATATACAATTGTTAATTCCTTATAGAGATTTTATCCTTAATATATACAGGTTCAAAACTAATTTTAATTATCATAACAGTTACTCCTACGAAAGGAGATTTTGTTTTCTTTTTTTCTAAGAATTAAAAGTATCTGAAAATGAAAATTAAATATAATCTAATTTAGCAAATAAAACTAATTCTGATAAAATAATCTATGCCCAGGTATAATTAAAATAGTATATGAATTGAGTATGATAAACAATATTCAAAAGATATAGATCTTCAAAACACATGTTTGAATATATCCATTGAGTATGAATTAATAAATCTGCCTAAATAATTAACACAGATTTTTAAATCAAAATAGTATTCATATACACAATAATAATTGAAATAATGAGCCAAATAAATGATGAATCGATCTAATTCACTAACATTAATCAATTAAATCAATTGTATTTCCATCAACACATTCTCGAGCTAAAAATTTGATTTAAAAAATGAACACTCAGATAACAATAACAATACTGAATACTGAATGCTTGTATTAATATTCAAATCCACAAAAAGATTCAGTATAATGTTTAAAAAAAGGAGACTTTTACAGTAGTGCATAAGTTTCATTCTTATCTCAAAACCTGAACCCCCGATCTGACCCGTATCTTTCCTTCTTTGTTTTATATTGAAGGAGTTCAAAACAAATCTTAACTTCCATAACTACAAACAATTATCTATTTAGAATGAGAAACTATCAAGATTGTTTAACTCCCAAACTATATTAATAAAATAGGTAAAATGAAAATAGTTTGCTTTCTAATAACAACTAACTGTTAAAAAAAAAAAAAATTCCTGGAAAACTAATTCTTCCATTTTCCCATGTTTCTTCAGGTCATTCCTTTTAAACTTGTAAAGCAAAAACAAAAAATGAAAAGACAAAATTTATAAAACATAAAAACAAAATTAGAGTAGCTACAGAATTTTGAATTTTGTAGCTATTCATTTATTAATGAAAATTAACAAAAATAAATACTAACTAATACATTTAACTCATACCAATAAACAAGACATCTTAATCACTTAGCATTATTGGGTATAGTTTTAAATTCCGAGTGAACGAAAATGTTAACTCCTGGAAAGTTGATGTTAATTGCTTCTCCCTTTTTATCCTGCTTGGAACCTGAAAGTTGTCTCCTTTCGTTATCGACCAATGATTTATTTTCTTCCCTAAGTAGTTGATTTTCTAACTCCAAATCAATTATTTTTTCCTGTAGCATTGGAACCACTAAATAATATTTATCTTTCCATAAAGAAACCTCCAGATTGGGATCAGTTTTAGCTTTTCCCNNNNTATCTTTCCATAAAGAAACCTCCAGATTGGGATCAGTTTTAGCTTTTCCCCTCTCTGTTTCTTCAATGACCTTTTCAGCGGGTTCATGTGAAGAAACATTATATGGAGATGATACTTCCTGATTTTTAACCAATTATCCATCTCCAATTTGGACAAGAGAACTAACTTTGGAAGTTTTTTTCTAGATTTTTTTCTAAGCATTCTAGATATTTTCCTTCCTTGACATTTTTTCATAAAATCGACTAAATTACTAGAATCATCATTATTTTTGGAAACAGGAGGGTCACACTCGGATGCAAGAGAGGAAACCACAGTTTGTTTGGAAGCTTCAGAAGAAACCTGGGGTATTTCACTAAAAATAGAGGAAACCACAGTTTGTTTGGAAGCTTCAGAAGAAACCTGGGGTATTTCACTAAAAATGAATGACTCTGGATTAAGGTTAAAATTTAAAGCTTGATTGTGTGCAACCCTCGTAGCGTTTTGATGAGAAACAGAAACCTGAGGGTAAGACAAGACCATATCCTCTACAGGATTTAGGTTTTCAAACTTTATCTTAGAAATGTGAGCCTGTAAATCTGACTCAGAGTTTTCCTGGAAATAATTTCTTTTGACAAAATCTTCCCAAGCATCACCATTCTGCTTTAGTTGAGACTCAGTCATAATTTTCACCAAACCATGATGAACAAAGATTTTTTCTCTCATAAAAATGTGTCATTTTCGAAATGATGAACAAAGATTTTTTCTCTCATAAAAATGTGTCATTTTCGAAATGCTTTTAAGTAAGAAAACCAACATGTTTAATTCATAATCCATGAAGACCGTTAACAACCAAAAGTGATATATCAATAAAAGGTTATATTGGCCCTCAGAGGTGATAAAACCCTTTATAACACCTAACAGAAAATGCCATTTTCCCTTGACTAGGAATATAGGCATACCTTTGTAATCATGTTTTCAATCGGAAGAAACTAAGATTTTTGACCAAGGAATCTCCTTCACTCTTTTGGTCTTGGACCAACATTCCCCCTTTAATATCAATTTAGCCACTATGTCTATCAATTATTCATCTACCTGTAACTCTATATCTCCAATTTTAGTGTCTTCGCCATTAAAACTTAGTGCAAAATCTTTAGTGGCCTGCGCATTGTAGTCGTTAAACATCAGCATGAAATCTAACCATCCAACCCTTTGAAAAGTTGGAAAATAGTCTTTGTGAGCTTCAATAAGCTCAATGTCAGGTTCAACTCTAGATATCATACCCATATTAAATGTTTACCACACCACAGTTCATAAAAAAATGTTATGAAAGCATAACAAGCTCACGCTCACAGATAAATAAAAACAGACCTTCAATTCCTGGGTAAAAATCCCAATTCAAGGAAATACATCCTATACAAGATTTGACCTGAGGTATTAATTGGTGAATACGGTGAGACAACACAACACTATATGTGGAGGAGAGTAAGTAAACTTTGGGAAGGGTGAATTGTTCATATGTAGTTTGAAAGGACCTTGCTTTAATTTTCATTAAGGTCATTTATCCCTATGATGATCAAGTTAGGCCTGATGTCCCACAACACTATGTCAAATTGTTGCATTAGATCATGGAAATCATGATAATAATGTGATTATGACACGTAGGCTAGAATTTCGTAAATGCAATTAAAATTTGTTGGAACATTAATCTTTTATCCAAACAAAACATGTTAATGAAAATTTAAACCAACAATATAATAAAAAACTGTAGCTTGCCAGATATTGTAGCTCATGTAGAATCTTGTTCAAAGTGTGTATGTGAGAAAAATCATCAAGGATATGTGGATTAAAAATGTTTGATAACTTGGAAGTCAAAATCCCTGAACAAAACCTTTATGAAATGAAAAACATTCCAGAAAGAAAATAACATTAAAGACTAAAAGAAAAATTCAAAGGACTTGGGAGCATGATCAACAAAATTTATTTATATCAAACGTTCCCAAATTTATTTATATCACATAATTTGGGATGTTGTTGTCCGCTACAACAAATGGCGACACGTTGATGAAACCAATTATCTCTGCATATAATTCAAAGAAAAATATATGAGATAATAAGAAATAAGGAAATTTATTGAATGTAGATAAATTATTTTTATGACTAATTTGTAAAGGATAATAAATAAAACAATACTAATACTCTTTCACTCTATCTCATTGGAGGGGATAAAAGGCATTTATTAATTTAATGACTGGGAAAAGAAGCTTTGATTTGACTAATAAGTAAAGTTATTCATCATGTCAGAATTGAAAAGTTTAACTCATTGTACCCGGTATTGCTTCAATTCCAGCATGCATGTTCAGTACCCCGACGAAGTTACCTTAATATTATATAAGATTTGATCTGTTTCCATCAAGCATGTTCAGTACCCCAGTGGGTTAGCATATACTTCCCACATCCTCATTTTAATTTATTTTATTTTTAACTTTCGTCTTTAGTTAATGACTTAGTGATTTCATTTGAGCAATGACGATAATGGAGGGATGATACAAAGAGTTACTTATTTATCTATGAACATGAAATGAGAACTAAATTGTTCGTCTTATGATATGTTATTTCTCAATCAATTGTTTTATTTTAGGGGAAAACTATTACTCCGAAAAGACTTTGTTGAAGAGTATTTTCCTTGTTTTTACTTCTTTAAAAGATAAACTAGTCATAAGATTTATCCTTTAAATTTAATAAAATTTTCCCATTTCAAACAATATAAATTAATCTCTCTCCGTACTAAAAAGGATTTCAAAGACAACTGATTAACAGATGTATCCAATTTTTATATCAAATCAGAAATCAAAATGATAATTACAAACAAAATGGAAAAATAAAATAAACAAATTTCAAAGGATATATACTCAAACTAAAATAACAAAACACAAAAGAAATATTTACAACTATTTACAAGGTTTGAAGTATCTTTTAGGAAAAATATTTTTTGAGGATTAACCCATTTACATGCAAAGATTCTTCTATGCCTTCAAGAGTTTGTAAAATAAAAGTAGATGGACCAACTTTCTGAGCAACCTAAAAAGGACCTAACCATAACTTTTGAAATTTTGTATGTTTACCTTTTTCCTCATGGGATTTGTCCCATTTCATAACTAAGTCACCAACTTCAAGAATTTTGTCACCTACAGATTTATTATCAAACCATTTCTTAATGATCATTTGATGATGGGAAAAAGTATCCTTAGCCTTATCCCTCACCTCTTCTAGTTTGAAAATCCGATGCGTACGATATTGAAGACTAGAGCAAGGTTGTTCTTCATAGATTGTACTAAAACCAAGGATGGTATGGAAATATTAGGTGGAATAATAGTCTCCTTTCCATAAAATAAAAAGCAAGGGGAAGTACCCAATGATGCTTTATAAGTAATTTGATCAGCCCACAATGCATAAATTAATGCTTTGTGCCAATTTTTGTGATTTTCAGTAATAGTTTTCTTGATAATTTTCAAAAGATTTTTGTTTTTTGATTTTGTTAAACCATTACCCTGAGGATAATAATTAGCAGAATGTTTGTTTTAATTCCTCTCTGAAGTGCATATTCCCTAAGTGAAAAAGTAGAAAAATAAGTTGCATTATCAAAAACTAATGTGCTCGGGAGACCAAATCTTGTAATAATGAACTAATCTAAGAATGGAATTACTTGATCAGTTGAAACTGATTTTAAGGGAATGGCCTCCAACCATTTTGTAAAATAATCGGTGGTAGTAAGAATATACCTATGTTGCTTGGAAGAGTTAGGGACAATCTCACCAATGATATCGAGTCCCCATTTTTCAAATGGGTGATCAATGATCACAGGCTGCAAAAGTAATGATGATTTTTTTTCTCGTTCGGCTAAAGTTTGACAGATTTTACATTTTCAAACATATGCATGAGAGTCTTTAAATAGGGTTGGCCAGTAATATCATGCACGTAATATTTTGTGAGTGGTTGTATCACCTCCAAAATGACCTCATGTAGGTCCATCATGCAAGTCGAATAAAACTTTATCAACATCTTTCTTTTCTAAACATCTAAGTAACATTGAATCACAATTATTTCTAAAAAGAACATTATTGATGAGTTGATATTGTGTGGATTTTTTTTTTTTTTTAATGTCTGGCGGAATCAACAACTAGTTGGGCAGATGCTCACGTTACACATGGCCGTGTTATCCAACTACTACCACTATAACCTCCAGGTGTTCCCACGATGCCCCTTATGCGGCACACATTGTAAGTCGGGGGGAGTTGAACTCAAAACCTCATGGAACTTCATTTTC
>CBVK0101378711.1:0-22296 GCA_900067695.1 Picea abies | reverse complement strand
TTCCTTGGCAGGCCCCATCCTAACGTGGTGCAATTCTGTTATTTTGGACCCCCCCAATCCAAACCATTGACCACCTACCCCCTCCTTCAGAAACCACCATACCATTTTTTCCATACCGTCTCTGACACATGACCTCATACTCCACTAACGTTAGTCACAAGTCATGTTCCTTTACTCCGTCAGCATACTTTTCCCCACTCACCCGTCACGTGTCGCATCTCATCTTCCTATCACACAATATTTTCCCTCCACGTCATTCTCACACTACCATAACCCCTTTGTTTCCCACCACCTCATCCCTGAGATATCCATTGGCCAATCAATGTGGCCAAACCTATTCGTTATAACTGTTGACTTGTCCCCCACACCCCAACGAATACCCATTCATCCAAATAGTCTTGTTTCTCACCATTTCTTCACCATTCGAGATACAAATGTCGTTGAAATATTCTTCCTCTTTTCCCTTTTGCCTTCAACCACCATTAACCTATGGATATTACAGTTAGCATCAGTCTTTTTCAAAATTTTGTAGGTACCAGTCAAAGTGATGGCTCCAAAGTCCAAACATTCAGAGATCGATGACAATGCATTCCTCCCGCCTCCCATCGACCTCGACCGAATCCCTCTAGCCAAAAAATATTACCTAATTTCAGAAACCAAATGCGAATTCAATTTCGCTAAATTACACTCATGGTTCAGAGACACCTTCCTAGACCACAATGATGACATTGGACTCTAGGATTCCAATCTCCCACTATATCTTTTCCCCCAAATTCACCATTTCCCCAAGTTCTCCCTCAAGTTCCATGCACACTATCTTCCCAGTCAGAAAGATATCATCTCATCATCCAAAGAGACTCTGTTCACCATTACAGCTGAAACCATTGACCAGATGAAGAAAATTCCTAGATCAGAATCCCTTTCCCCTCTCACCATTGAAATCTTAACCGAAATGTACCAGAAATTATCTTTTCCCTAGACAACACAAATTTTCGAAATTTTCCTCCCTGAGAGTGCCCAATTCCCTAAGAAAAATCCCCCTTATCAGTCCTCCATGCTCTCAACAAAAGGTAATCAAGTCATTTCATCCCTGTTTTGTTTGCTCAGGTATTATTCAGATGAATGGGTTGATGAACCTATTAACACTCTATAAATTTTGTTTGGTTGAATAGAAAAATGACAGAGGTAACTATTTCAACCTACTTTAGAGATGGGCACTAGCCTACTCAACTCAGAGAGGGCTCTCTCATGTCACTTGATATAGATATGGCAATCAGTGGCTAGATTTGGTTTGTTTGGGGGGGGTTTAATAAAATGATTGGAAAAAAGAAGATAACATTTGAGCTATGGGGTCTGGAATAAATAGAATACATTATCAAACCTGAGAAATATTCAGAGGAAAAGGCTAAATCAGGCAGTAGGTATGAGTTTATATTTGAAAACTTTTCATAACATCAGAAGAAAAAGAAACACATAACTACATCAAAGCATTACAAAAATGAATTCTGAATAAGTTAAGAAGAGAGAAACATAGTCTAAGTTGCTAAGCCAAGAGCATTAAATAATGAATTATGGGCCTCTAAATATCCAATTTAGAAAGAAGGAAATGTGAATGAATTATATTCTTACAAGAGATATGTACTATGTGGGGAAAAACAAGACTGATATCACTGTTAGTTAGAATCTTTTCATAAACAATCCAAAATCTGCCTCTGCATTTATATATTCATTCTAGCCCCAAAATTTACAAAAGTTCTCCTGCACAAAGGACATGCTCCTCTTTCTCCATGCCTTTCTATATCCTCGAGATAATATATATAGAGGAATTTCTCATGGAATTCAAAACATTCAGACTTCTCGTAACTCTAAAATTAGAGATGAGTTACAAAGAGGAATGATTTATAATAACCATTATCCTATTTTAGAGGGATCATTAGGAATAGGTTAATCATATCTAGGCCTTTTTCTTTGACCACCACATATCAAAAACATGCTAATATGTACTTATTTCAGTCTGAGAATTTATTTTAGCTCATCAATATCCTTTGTTAGAGTGACCAACCAGGTCGGTTGATTCTCCCCAATGCTTTCAGCCGTTTCGGCCATGTTTTTTGTCTTCTTTCATTTTCTTCATTTCTTTTTCAAATCCGGCCTGTTGATTATTAGGTCCTTCATTATGGGATCTAGCCTAACTTCTAATCTTGGGTCTATAGCAGGTTCCGTATGGAATTTAGTTACCAATATACGTGCAATTTCCCTTTCCTCCTTACCAGTAGATAAACCTGCCATGTTACTTGAATGACCTGTCTAACTGGATATGGATTGATTGGCCTTGTCCATGTATCTCAGTATCATAGACACCAAGATGTTCCTTTCAGAAATTAGAGAGTTAATCTTATGGATGAGATGATACCCTCATACTTTGAGAATCGGTAGTTATAGAGTTCCAATCATGAGTTACTGACATAGTTACTTACGACTACGTTGGTTTATCATGCTTGCCTAATCCATTTCAAATGATTATCTTTTGAGTTCTTTGTGTGGCAACATTCACCTAACATCATACGGTTGTGAAGTACCGAACGAGTGAAGTGGGGTGACTCTGACCAGTCATCACCCACCCCATGAGTGGTTGATTTGATGTATTGAAACATGTGACATCGAGGCTTTTGTGAAAGTGGTTTTAGGAAACCCGCCTTTCACCCCGATGTATCTCTGGAGGCACTGCACACATCCATTTTAAAAACCACATAGGTTTTCCCTGGTCCACCTTTACATGGTTAAGTCTCATGCAAGTTCACCGCCCAATATGAGCCCCTGTCGTTGATATGGGCCATTTTACAATCAATGGTCTGTCAATTTATACCCTTTGCGCCTCCGCTATATTCATCCATACACCACTAGATATGTCTTGGTCCTCTAAATTATCAATTCTCCAAACTATCAAGCTTCCATGATGATGTAGCTCTTGCTAAATTTTCAAAACTTGGATCTTGTCTGAAAATTGTTATGGTGATAACAGAACCCATCCCGGGTTTCTTGTCCATTTTCTCCACCGAAGAGAAGGCCACCATCCAGTTTAATTTCAGTCAGTTTCTGGCTGATAATATCCATGAGAAACTCTTCAAGTTTCCCACAGAAGGCATGCTCCGATATTCTTCCATATTAGCTTACATGTTCCTTTTCTTTCAAGCAGAGAAGTTCTCGTTTTCTATGCAGAAAATGGAACAGAATGACCATCTGCAAGCTATCACCTCCTGGAAATATTTACTCGAAAATAACTCATCAGAGTTCAGTTTCAAACAGTTCATTGATCAATGTTACCACCCAGTGGTAAGCATGTTGAGTGGTCGGGAGGAACCCAATATTAATGAAGAGATTCAAAGGCTCCTGCACCTGTCAGAACTTTCCAATACCGGTGACTGGTACCTCTACCAAGATCACACATAGATCAGAATCTATGGTTGTGAGATTCCACCATACAAACTCCCCAAATATCTAAGCATCAGGATTTTTTCTCTGGAGTACATTAAACAAATGATCAACTCTGATGATATTCACTTCGTTGCCTTAAAAAATAAACAACATTTGAGAATCAAGGGACAGATAGGATCTTTCATATGTAACAGTTGGGCTGAAAGAGAGGAGGCCAATAAGCTTTTAAAAGAAATTAAATTTAGCATCATCTTCTCTTGGCAGTATGATCCAAATGGTGTCATTGCAGAAACCAAACTAAATAACAAAAACTCTCCATATGCTCATGTTCCCAAACTAGAAATTGAAAAGTTCATGAACCAGACTAAGTGGGAGGATAAAAATCTAATAGATACTAATCAACAACCCCCTTCTACCAATATTTCCCCAACTAATACTCCTCAGGCACCAACAGACAAAAGACCCAGGAAAGAGGTATCTTCCTCGGTCATTGAAGTCTCGACAAATGATTTCCAGGTTTATAGAAAAAGGCCCAAGACTAGCCATACACCTGATAGGTCTGGTGGAGAAGAGAATCATTCTACTACAGTCATGGAAGGTGAGCATTCTCCATTTTCCTTAGGAATTCAGAAGATGATGTCCACCTCCTCATAAAAGAAGCAGGGTGATACAAAATTAATAACTAGAGCTGCACAAGAGCTTGCAGGACTGAACCTCTTTGAGAAATACAAACTGATTAAGAAGAAAAAGGAGATGCTGACCAATAGTACCTATGGCTAGTATTGGAAACAAACATCCATAACCCATCACATATTACTATCTTCTTTTGATACTGAGAAGGGGATAATGCACATGGCATACTTGCAGGCATAGGTACCTCAGCCCAAAATAGTTTTTGATTATAAAAGGGAAAGTTTCGAGTTTGATATTGTAGAAGTACATCCAACTAACTAGATGGACCTACATAGAAAGATTGGAGAAATTATTTTCTCCACCTTGGTGAACACCTCCACAACCACAACAAAGCTACAGGTTTCATTGAGTAATTTCTAGACTCAGCTAAAGCTGGAGAAGGTGTCCTCTTTGGCCAAGGGTAAAAAAATCAAGACCCTGGAAGAACTGGGGCTCAAAATTGGTTATGATCCAACCAATATCAAAGCAGTTGAAGAGCATGTCAAAAACAAAAATGCTGACATAGATTCCCTAAAGAAACAATTAAAAATCTCTTCTATTGAAGACCCACGGGCTAAATATATGGCCGAGACTAAAGGCCATAAAGAGGAGATGTTGAAGTTTATCATGGAGAAGAACACTCAAATTAAAGAAATGGAAGCCGATTTGGACAAGTTGGTCAAGGAGAAGGAGCAGAATGTGCCAATGGCAGTCATACCATTGAATGCAATCTTGATCACAGGAGTGTTGGAGGGCGAAATCGACCGTCCGTCAACTGAGAGAGTGGAACCGGTCCGGGGTTGTCTAATAACCCAAGCCGTTTGGAATGGACCACCCTGACGAGTTTAACAGCTCCGTTGGCCGCCCTAAGGCCTCGTATGGAAACCAAAGAGAAATGATTTGAGCTAAGAAATCTAAAGGGAAACTAGAAACTAATAAAATAAAGACAAAGAACTAAACTAATAAAAGAAACTAGAAACTAATAAAACAAACTAAACTAACTACACTAATCTAACTATAAATTACTAACTACTTATTATACAAGACACTAACTATGATTATAATAACTCAAATCAACTATCTAATTATCAGCTATGATATTTCTTATTCACAAATGTACAAAATGGACAAATTACAGATTTGATTAAAACCTGCAAAACTCATGTGATCGCTGCCCTGAGATAGCCAAGGGTCTTTTTATTTTTTATTTTTTGTATTTATGAAAAAGAAAGAAAGCTAACTGAAATTAAACAATCTAATCTATATTACTAGAATAAAACAATGTAATCTAAATCTAACTAAACTATCATTTATATTATACTAATTAATCAAAGCAATAAACATCTAACTAATTGACTTGGAAACGCTCCAAGTCTGTCCTGTGCAAGATGACTTCTTAAGCTGGTTGGAGGAAGAAATTCACACCATTTAGTCTTTAAGCCTCTCGAAAACGATCAGCTATGCTGCTTCTTGAAGTATGTTACAGGACAAACAAGACATAAAAGAAATCATAACAGTTTTATAATGATAAATCTCCTGCAAAAGGGAAACCTATTATGTAGAAAACTTATATAACAATTCAGCCTACGAAGAAGACAAAGCTATCATTCATAAAACAAATCAACAACTGTTATGTTCTTTATCTCTTAGGAAGGAACAAGATATGTATAACAGTAAGAAATTATATCATATGCATGTGATTTAGATAACAAAGTAATACTAAACCATAAACAAGATGATATACAAAACTTGGGACAAAGTGTCGATATATTGAGAAGCAAAAGCTATAACAGCGCATCAATTCTGCTCCAGTTTGAATCAGAATTACATATCCTTGTTCTTCCACAACTGATGATGATGTCTTAATATTACAAAACCATAGGTTTATATAAGTTTCTCACAAGGTAAAACATCCTTGTGAATAATAGCAAACAGTTTACACAATCTAGGAATAATCCCAAAAATCTCTTAAACTAAGTAACTAAAAATGCAAGTGAAATCTTTAAGATATCTTCCAACTGCTCCTCACATACACTACCAATTCGAATTTTCCTGTAATAGACATAAATATTAAGTTAGAGAAGTATTTTATTGAGAAAATAATAAAAAAAATGACTCTATAGACTTAGCTACAGAATCTTCTGATTCTGTAGCTGGTCTAGAATAGTAAATAGGACCAGATATATAATCAAAATCAAATTGAATCCGATCATCACAAATTTCTAATGATTTAATAAAAACAATCCTTTCAATCAAACCAAATCGAACATAATAAAATTGGGACAGAGTGGGAATACTCTGTTTCCCCAATTGTCATAAAATCAAATCAAATCTTAACAAGAATGTTTCATGGATGAAATCAATGGTGAACCAGATCGTATGAGATAAAACAATCATCATCGGTTTGCATAGTATCCAAATCGTTTAATCAATAGCCAAAAATGGTCACGATAAAATAGGCATAACTCTATCCATAAATCTAGTCATAGACTTTACATGCTGAATTTCCAACAGTTCATAGATATGGTCATTAATTGTCATCGACTAGTTATAGTCACGAATTGATAACCGTTAATTAAAATCACGATGCGTAAACAACCTCCATTGTAATCGGATGTAATCATATCAACTCAAGGATCTTTACACAGTCAATGGAAAGAAGCATGATAAAATCTACAGATTCATGAACCGAGCAATAATCCACACCAATCTTCACGGAGTTAATAATGGAAACAACATCGTAACCTTAACCAGAATCCAATTTGAATAAATTGCAATCAATGAGAATCAAATCAGTTGTGATTCGGTTATGTATCAACAGGAAAGTATGAAATTTGATTGAATGAAATTGATACAGTTAGCCCATTTATCAATAATACTCATATCATAACCAATTCGAATTATATCATTGACTGTATTCAAAATTCGGGATACCAATCAACCGACTATTTAAAATATTGATAGCTTGTATTATCAACAGAACATCAAGCTAATTTTGATCAATCGTATCTATTCGATGATCTATCAAAAAAAACAAATCCAATCGAATTTTTAAACGATAACCAAAACTAAAACAAACATTATATACAGCGGAGCATGCTTTATGTAACAGAGCAGGAAAAATATGTACAAAGAGTAATATAAATGAGAAAAATATACCATCACAGCTGCTGGGACTTATGTCAATTTTGAATTGATAATTGCAGTGGCAGATTCAACATTTTTGAATAGGACTAAACCTGTGGTTCGTTGCTTCTTATCGGAGGGTCGTACCTTTGCATTCTGACCAGTGAGCATTGCCACTTGGTTTTCCAACTCGTAGATCCTGGATTGCAATGTAGGTACATCCAAATAGTATCTTTCAACCCAGAACGCACATTGATCACAAGGTGCAGCAACAGGCTGAACAGAAGGGGGTTTTGATGATTCCCCAAGGGTTTCATGGAGTGGCTCAATACCAGGAAAGTCAGGGTTATCCCGCAAACAAGGAGGGAGGTTCCTAACGAAATCGTGAGGAGGTTTGCTACACAATCCCTCAGAGTAAGGATATTCTTCGACGAGAAATCGTTCAATATCTAAATCAGAGTCCTCGCTAACCACGATAGGCTCTGTTTTGGTAGGAAGCTTAGACTTGTTCCTCGCCATGCGAGAGATCAATCTTGCATTTTTCTTGCCTCGAGTATTAACACCAGTCTTCGCTCTAGTCTTTTGGGTTGTAGCTTTAGAAACTTTAGTCTGTTTTGGTACAGGCTTAGGCAAACTCTTAGGTGACTCGGGCTTAGGTCTAGGTAATAAAACATCATAAGGCACAGGGGTAGGTTTTCTCTCGGTCACCATGGGCTTATCTACCTGTGGAGGGTTAGACTCTCCAAAACCATTACGGCTGAGGAAATCATGCCAAGAATCACAACGTAACCCTAACTCGTAAACTAAAACCATTTTGATCTACCCAACATGAAAAAGGCTAGTGTCAGCCTGGCTATTCTTGTATCGTTTAGCCATTTTGAACAGACTTCGGTGCAGATAGTAAGGCATAATTAGTTCAAAACCCATGAAAACCATTAATAAACGCAGGTGGAATAAGAAAATAAACCCATACCTGCCTTCGCAGGTAACGAAACGTTTGATAATCATCAAGAGATCATACCAGCGGGGTTTCAACATCTTAGCAGGTAACCCTCTGTCACATGAGTTTACTGTGCGATATTGGAACAATAATGTCCATGGGACATCATCTACCTTGCAACTTTTCGACCATTTTTGTCCCTTGGTAGGCAAGCTGGTTGCCAGACTGAGAAATTCTTTAGTAATTTCATGCTGGACATCTCCCACTTTGGCTCGGCAGCCATCGAACGATAATGAAAATTGTCGAGCCACTGTGAGGTCATAGCCATTAAAATTCCTTATGAAAGAAAGCCACCCATGTTGTTCCAGGTCGCTACATGCACCACTGAATGTCAACAGTGCTTCGCACCCGTTAGGCTCAGCCCTTACGACAAGAGCCATAACCTCTGTACATGGTAGGGTTCATAGTGAATGAAACAATGCACAGAGTTGAAAAATGATAGGTTTGATGGCTTCAAAGCTTGAATAGACTGGAATTAATTGCATGCATGCGAAGGTGGTGGGATTACCACCGCCACGCACCGTATTAATTGACTGAGTACAGTGTTATCAAAAACATAATCGTTTATACCATGCGTATCGGCCAACAAATAGGTGTGTAATCATATTAACGTGCTAGTCAAACGGAGCAGAACCAATACCATGTGTTATACTCATGCCAAGTGTACAGTTCAATCCAACACCATATCCATCGTGTATCGTGTCAATCAATCGTTTAACACAAAGGTTTAAAATTAATCGATGCCAATACATGGTTTGGAATTATGAATCATTCAACGTATTATCAACTTACCAAACAATATACCAAGCATTAATTTGTAAAGTCCAATATGATTAATCCATGCGCCTTCAAACCATTGCTATTTCTTGAATAAACTTACCAATGTATTTGTTGCACATTGAAATATTTGCATTCCAAAGTCTTGAGAACATTATGATCGAAAATTTCTCATATAATAACTGAGTGAAAAGTCCATAGCAATAAGGATAAAAGCAATATGACCAAATCCATTATAACTTTTATAAGATCAGAATAAAAGCAATAAATGTTTATGCCCAAAGGCTTAGTAATCAAACATATCCAAATGCACAATCAGGGTGAGAGTATGCTCAAGGATAAAAGTTCGAGAAAAACTTTAGCAGTCATGTGATAAACCAATGGTGAAGTGTCTTTTGGAGAAATTGATAAAAGACGACTACAGTCCAAACGATGAAAGAGGTATTTTCACACTTACAGTTGTGAAAATCAAATCGAGACCAAATTAAAATTGTCGAAAGATGAAACAAATGCCTAGAAGCACAATGTGACGATGATTTGTCATTAATGAGACAACAGGTGTAGCTAGCGTTTTTTTAAGAGAAATTAAAAAAAATGATTGGCTGCCAACAATGGCGACATACTGGGAGAAGCAGTTATCTCTGTCAAAAGAAAATGAATTCAGATCAGGACATCAAAGAAAAATTTGTCTTGAAAGAACAACCAAAAAATCGTACTACATCATTATCAATCCTCTTTTTCAGCGAAGTTTTAAAAGATGTAAACCAATAACAGTCTTAAAGATCAACAAGTCATGATTTTTATGATAAAATCTTCAATACTGTTGGCATGGCCATTGCTGCCAGCAGGCATCCATAGCCTCGACAAGGTTGCCATTTAACCCACTCGGACGTCTTTATCCTGTCAAGAAGCTCCAGATTAGAATAAAGGACTTTTAAAAGAGGTTTCTCATAATTTTTTAAGATTTTCATGTACCTGACATTGCTTCGCTGCTAGCAGGCCTGTTCAGTACCCCGACGAAGTTGTCTTGGCGCCATGCTCGCATTTACCCGCTGCCAGCGGACCTGTTCAGTATCCTGGCGGGTTTACAAACACTTCCCACAACTCTCTTTTTTGCATTTATTTTTATTTTTATTTTATTATTTATGGATAGCTGAGCGGGGTGACGCTGAAATATCTTGATATTTTTTTACATTTTGCATTTTTAGACCTCATCATAATTTTGTGACAGTGTCCTTATTCATCTCCAGAAATTCTTTATTTCTAAAACAACTTACTTTGACAGGGAGACATCCTTTCGAGTTATTCCTTTACGGAAAAGGGACAGTGTAAAAAGGTAAAGATAATCACAACAAACTTCACTCAAAGATCGAAATCAGCAAACTTCTTTCAAACAACCTTTTCCAATATTATCTTCAGAAATATAATTCACCGATGTTTGTACAATCTTCCAGAAGTTATTTCAGCGATGAGATTTTCTATGGTCTATGTCTGAATGGCTCAGTATATAAGCATGCATATGTTTCAAAACACACCAAACTGATCAATCAAATCAAAATCATAAAACGAAAATAAGAGCAAAAAAAATAAAAACAAAGGAAATATTTACATAATATACAAAGATAGAAATCAGGCAAAGTATCTTTTCAGGGCTTGGCCATTCACCGGGTAGGTTTCAAGCTATCCTTCAAGACTCTGCAAGTGAAAGGAACTAGGACCCAACTTTTCAGCAATCAAAAATGGCCCAAGCCACAAATTTTGAAATTTAGTGTGTTCACCCTTCCCTTCGTGTGGTTTGTCCCATTTTAAGATGAGATCGCCAACTTCAAAATTCCTATCAGAAGCAGAATTAGAATCGAACCAAATTTTAATCAATTATTGATGTTGATCTAATTTACGTTTGTCTTGGGTTCTTACTTCTTCTAACTTCATCAGAGCATTGATACGGATTTCTAAAGGGGGACATTGTTCTTCTTGAACTTTTTGCGATAATTGGAGCGAAGGAAGAAGAATATGAGGTGGCAAAATGGCTTCTCTGCCATAAACGAGGAAAAAGGGAGAGTTACCTACAACATCTTTGGGTGTTACCCTGTCAGCCCACGGTGCATTAAGTAGTGCGTTGTGCCAGTTCTTGTGATTTTCAGCCGCGGTTCTCTTGATTATCTTGATCAAGTTCTTGTTGGTTGATTTTGCTAATCCGTTACCCTGGGGGTAGTAACTAGCTGAATACTTAAGCTTTATTCCTTTCTCTAAGGCAAAATTACTCATCTCAAGAGAGGAAAAGTATGAAGCGTTATCAAATACTAAACAATCAGGTATACCAAAACGAGTGATGATATGCGAGTTAAGAAAAGCGATCACTTGACTTGTGTTAACAGTTCTTAGCGCGGTTGCTTCAGACCATCGAGTAAAGTAATCAGTGGCTGTCACAATATACTTGTGTTGTTGTGAGGATGGAGGGTTAATAGGACCAATGATATCAAGGCCCCATTGCTGGAAAGGAGAATCGACTGAAACGGGTTGCAAGGGGAAGGCTGGTTTTTGCAATCGCCCTGATGCTTTCTGACAAATAATACATTTACGGCATAAGGCATGGGCGTCTCTAAAAAGCATTGGCTAGTAGAAACCGGCTCTTAGAAACTTATGAGCAGTGGTATCACCACCGAAGTGACCACCAGCTTCTCCCGCATGCAACTCAAGCAAGACTTTCTCTCCTTCGTCCTTTTCAAGACAATGCATCAGTACGCCATCAAAATTATGACGAAACAGTATACCGTTAACTAGATGAAAGGAGGCAGACTTTAGTCTCAACGCTCTTCTCTTGGTGGGGTCAAGGTGACGGGGTGCTGATCCATGTTGAAGACAAAATCTAATATCGTCGTACCAAGGACTTACGAGGTTTTGTGTGCAACAAATCAAACTTTGATCGCGTTGTTCTAGGTTTGACGTATCACTATCTTCTTGTTGTTCAGTTTGTGAATCAACAACCAACTTACACAACCCTTGGCCTCTCTCGATCTGTGTTGGGGTGATTTCTAAGTTGTACTCCTGCAAGGAGGTGACCCAGTTGGCTCTTTTCTCTCCTAATTCCTTTTGCACTAACAATTTCCTTACGGCAGGGTGGGGGACAATGACCTTCATCCTTGACTTCAAAAGATAGGACCGGAAATGCTTAACTGCCTTGAAGACAGCGTAGGATTTCTGATCGACCGCTGGGTAGTTAAGCTCATCACCTTTGAAAGCAGAGCTCATAAAGGCGATGGGTACTTCGTTATTCTCGGAATTCTTCTGAGTTAGGACTGCGGCATAGGAATGATCAGAGGCAAAAGTATAGAGTGTAAAGTCTTGAGAGAAATCAGGGCTCATGAGAGACGAAGCATCTATTATGGCCTTCTTTATAGCATTGAAAGCTTGGTTTTCTGTGGGTCCCCAGCGATATAGGGTGTATTTCTTAATCAGGTTTTGGAGAGGCCTGACCATTTCGGAGAAACTGGGGACAAATCTTCTCACGAAATTAATCTGGCCTAGGAAAGACTGCATGGATTTTTTGGAGGTAGGTGGGGGAAGTTTAGCGATGACTTGGGTCCTCTCGGGGTCAATAATCATTCCATCACTAGACACAATGAATCCTAGTAGTTTACCCTATTCTACTGCAAAGATGGACTTCTTAGGGTTCAAGGAGATGCCGTATTTACGACATCGTAGCAGAACAGCTCGTAAGTGAGCTAGATGATCGTCTTTGTTTTTAGAATAAATGGTCACATCATCTAGGTAGACTACTACGAAGTGATTGATCAGGCCTCTAAAAGAAATGTCCATTGCTCTCTGAAAGGTAGCACCGGCATTGATCAATCCAAAGGGCATTTTGTGATAAGCATAAGTGCCCCACGGGGTACGGAAGGTAGTTTTCAGTTGGTCTGGCGGAGACATCAAGACTTGGTTGTATCCAGAGAAACCATCTAGCAAGGATAGTCTCTCGGAACCAGATACTTGTTGAAGAATCTGTTCCATGGGAGGGACATGATAATTATCTTTGTCAGACGCTTTGTTGAGGTTCCAGAAATTGACACAAAGTCGAATTTCTCCATTTTTCTTCCGCACTGGGACGAGGTTGGATACCCATTGAGTGTGTCTAACAGGAAAAATTATTTTAGCACTTAGGAGTTTATTCAATTCTTTTTGTACGGTCGGTTCCAGTTTTGGGTGCATCTTCCTCAGTTTCTGTTGGAAGGGTAAGGTTTGACGCTTCATTGGGATGACATGGTGTATAATATTAGGATCGAACGTTTTAAGATCATCGTAAGTCTAGCAAAAGACATCCTTGAATTCTTTAAATAATTTAATAAAAGCATCTTTTTCTTGTCTAGAACATCCCAAGCCTAAGTTGATACATTGAGGATTTTCACTAGTCCCTAAATTGACTTTTTCGTAAGACAATGAGGAACTGTTGGTTTTGCAATTGACCATCTTTTTAAATTTATCTTCAAAATCATAAAACTTTTCTAGTCTAACAACAGATTTGGGTATGAAATTTACCATGTCCGATAGAGCCTCAGGAGATTTCGGATTAGGTATTACCGTAAAGTCATGCAAATTGTCGTCATGCGTTTGTTCATCTATCACAGTGCCTTGGAAGGTTTCTTCCATGTGCAGAAATTTAATGATTTGTTGATCATCATCAAATACTCTCCAGCTTGTGATATTGTCAGGAATAGATGGTCGAAACAATAGCTCCACAAAGAATGCGTTCGGGGATAAGCCTTCTACAGGAAGAAGTTTAGAAGCAACATTAGCGAGTAGATCTGCTTCAGCGTTATTTAATCTAGGAATGGAATTTATATTAAAAGAAGAAAATTTGTTCATTAAACTCCATACCTTAGACTGGTAACATTTGAGATGCGGGGAAAGACAATGTATAGAATTTCTCACCTGCCTAACCACTATCTCAGAGTCGCCGAATACAACTAGATTTTGAATGTGCATGTCCAAGGCTTTTCTGAGACCTTGCAATAAAGCCTCATATTCTGCAATATTGTTAGTACATTCAAATTCTAATCTATAAGCCAATAATGTCTTATTACCTGCCGGATCGATAATGATGCAGCCCACACCAACTCCTTCTTTAGACTTGGAACCGTCGAAATATAGAGACCAAATTTGATTTCCATCGGGTTCACCAGATTGTTGGATTGAAGCTATTGGTTGCGTACATGCTATGATCTCGGACTGTTGTTGTGGATTGTTGATAGGTGAAACTTCAGCCATGAAATTTCCGAAGAAGGTGTCCATCCCTTGGACTTCAGGTGAATTAGCCGGAGGTGTATATGGTTCATTTGGGTCATTCAAGTCTGTTACCATGAACTTGAGGTAACGCTCATGATTCACCCTGATCTTGTTGGGCTTTCCATTTTCTGGAAGCCATAAATGAGACCAGCCCATTGCGAAGTAACCATGTAGCTGCTTCGACCAGTCCCTGCTCAAAAATAGACCATACACTTCTGGAATATCCACCACAATTATATCAATAACCTGATGAACCTTAGGGTTAGACAACAATCTAATTAATACATTTTTCAGTTTGCCTATAAATTTAACATCTGTTCGATCAAGTTGTATGATTTTCAAAGAAGATGGTTCTACTTCGGCGTTAATCTTTTGGCAGACTGACCAAGGCATCACATTTGATGATGCTCTTGAGTCAACCATACAATTATGCACATTTTTGTTGAAGATTTCGAAAGTTAAAAGAAAAGGAGGTACATTCTTGCGAGTACTTAGAGTTGTAGCTTGTGGTTTCTTACTCGCAACTTCTAATGCTACTTTATCTACATTACTTGCGTTATTTACATTATTTACATTATTTACAGGAGGTACAAGAAGGCTTCCTTTATCTTGAGGATTAGGATTACCTTTTGTGGAAGTCTTCTGTGGGACTTTGCTTTGCACAACCTTATTACCATTTGAATTACCATTCTTGCCATTGTCTAAAATATTTTGCAACATCTTCTGTAACAAAAATGGAAATTTCAACAACTCATAAATAGAAATGTTAGCCCGTAATTTCTTAAGATCTTCAACAGCATCATAATCTAATTTAGGGCTAGCATTACTCTGTTTAGTTTCTACTGATTTAGATGGCTTTGGAGGTAAAGTTGTAGTGTTCTCGGCAGGAGGTTTATTTGTTGTCTTGCTCCTAGTGTTGTAAGGGTGGACAGTATCGAAGTTAGCTTGGAAGATACTATCCGAGAAGTGTCCAAAGAGGTTCTTCTTCTTGTTTTGTTTCCTGCTCGACTTCCTCTTGAGGGATTTCAGGAGGCATCAAGTCATATTGGGCTCCTAGAATTGTCTGGAGTGCGCATTGCAAACTTTCTAGGTTCAAGCCTTCAGAGTTTGGATTAGGCCGGTTTGTTGGGAAAGGCTTTCGGAAAGGAGGTTTGTAGGGTCCTTTACTCGAAGAGGCTTCTTCAATCGACCTTTTTAAATCTATAACTTGATTAGATAACTTTTGTACAACTTTAGTTAAATTTTCCAAATCAGAGTTTTCGGGTTGTGTTTTGTTTTGTGTAGGTCTGGGGAGAATTTCAATCTTCTTCTTGGAAGAAGAAATAGTCTCGGCTTCGTTGCTAGAAGATTCCTTTAGACTGAGTATGTCTTTTTTAATCTGAGTAGCCTCTTCAAAGGCTTCTAACAACGTGGCTTTTTTAGATCTTTTCACCCAAATAGCTATACTTTGATGTAGAGCTTTAGTGTAGTAAGCTATTATAAGACTCTCAGTAGGCATAGAGTCTGCAGGGATTCGATTTTTAAGTGTTAAAAATCTTTGATTAAAATCTTTAACTTTTTCTTTTGAGTTCATTTTTAAACTTTAAAGATCCATGACTAAGACTTCCGGAGGTTTGCCATCTCCGAATTTTTCCAAAAAGCATGACTCAAACTTTTCCCAAGATACTATGGTATGAGGCTATTGGGCAAAGTACCAAGTGGACGCATTACCCTCAAAGGTGTAAGGGAACAACCTATAGACAACGTCTTCATGTTCAACATTACGGAGTCTGATGGCTAACATAAATTTTTTGATATGATCTTCAGCTATCTGTTTTGAATTGGGATCAAAATTGGGAAGCCATTTCTCCGGATGCTTAGTTTAAGGGTGTTGGGCTCCAGGTACAGCTACAACATCCTGGTCCAACCAGGGTCTAGCAGGGTTGTTCTGATTTTCCATTGGGGAATTGGGTGTGGAAGGCTGAGAAGGTGGTTTGCCTTCGTCAGAAGAGGAATCTCCTCCAGAAGAAGAGGGAGATGAGGGAGGTGGTGAAGGAGGTATCCCAGATCCTCCTGCAATAGGATTTGTGTTTGGATCTGTAGGATTCACAGTGGGATTAATATCACCTAACTGTTCTCTGATATCAGAGAAGTCTAAAGGTTGACCCCACGGGCGGTTCGGTCGCCTAAGACTAGCTAAGGAACTATGTGTTTTAAGAAGAGATTGACGAACGATCTTTTGGAGATCACCACCTGTAGGATTAGGGGTTGCTGGCTCAACTGTGATCTGTGGATCTTCGGTTGAAGTAGTTGTTGTTTGAGGGGGGATATTATCTTGTGAACGGCTTCTAGTCACTATAGGTGTGCGATTAGGTGGGGGAGGAGTCTTGCAACCGCCTCGTGCCATTAATTAAGTTCTGGCCCTCCTTCTAGTGCCATTTGTTGATGGGCGAAATTGACCGTCCGTCAACTGGGAGAGTGGAACCGGTCCGGGGTTGTCTAAATAACCCAAGTTGTTTGGAATGGACCACCCTGACGAGTTTAACGGCTCCGTTGGCCGCTCTAAGGTCTCCTAAGAAAACCAAAGAGAAAGCTGATCTAAAGTTATTTAACTAAAACAAATAAAAGAAACTAATAAAACAAATTGAATAAAAGAAATTAACTGATACCTAACTAATACACTAATCTAAAACAAACTACTAAATAGAACTAAAACTAAATATAAACTATTCTAACTATTATATACAATCTACTAATTATAATAACTAAAATCAACTATCGAATAATCAGCCTTAATATTACTTATTCACAAATGTACACTATAAACAACCTACAGATTTAATTAAAACCTACAAAAACTCATGTGTTTTCTTCCCTAAGACAGCCAAGGATCTCTTTTTTTATTTTTATATTTTATGAACAAGAAATAAACATTACTGAAATTAAACGATCTAATATATTTACTGAAATTAAACAATCTAATATAAATCTAATTAAGTTTATATCTAAATTAAACTACTTAATGAAAACAGTAAACAACAAACTAATTGACCTGGAAACGCTCCAAGTCTGCCCTGTGTATGATAACTTCTAAGCTAGTCGGAGGAGGGAAACTCGCACCGGTTAGTCCGTAAGCTTCTCGTAAACAATCTGTTGTGCTGCTTCTTGAAGTGTTTTACAGGACAAACAAGACATAAAAGAAAATCATAACAATCTTATGATTATAAATTCCTGCAATAAGGGAAACCTGTTATGCAAAAACTTATACATGACAATTCAATTCATGAAGAAGATAAACCTGTCATTCACAAACTGAATTAACAATTGTTATGTCTTTCATCTATTTGGAAGAGACAAGATATGGATAACAGTGATTAAAGTTATATCATTTGTACATGATTTAGATAGCTAAAGTAGTCATAAACCATACACAAATTTGATATACAAAACATGAAACAAAATGTTGATATATTGAGAAGCTAAAGCTGTGACAAAACACCAAATTCTGCTTCAGTCTGTATTAGAACTCCATATCCTTGTTCTCCCACGAATGAGGATGGATATTATTACAAAAATCATAAGTATATATAAGTCTGTCCACAAGGTAAAACCTCCTTGTGGATAATATCAAATTGTTTTACATAATCTGGGAGATATCCCAAAATCAACTAAACTAAGAAACTAAAATGCAAATGAAATCTCTAAAACATCCCCTAACTGCTCATCATATCTACTGCCAATTCGAATTTACCTGCAATAGAACACAAATATCAAATTAGAAAGATATTTCATTAAGAAAACAATAAAAAATTAATTCCACAGACTTAGCTACAGAATCTTCTGATTCTGTAGCTAGTCAAGAATAGCAAATAGGACCAGATAGCAATCAAAATAAAATCAAATCCAATCATCTTTTAATAATCATCAAAAAACGAATTACCAATGATTCAAGTGAAATTATCATTCAAATTAAACAATATCAAAATGAATGCAATTGAAATAGAGTAAAGAATGCTCTGTTTTCAGTTACCATAAACTAGGTCATATAGCAATCAAACTGTTTCATATTAAATGAAATGAATGGTGAATCGTATCATATGAGATTCGATGTAATCCAATACAATCACCACCATAATTTAATCCAACAAACTCATAATCTACCACAGCCAACATCGATTTGATATGGTTGTAACGATATGCATAAGATTCTTGTTGTTTCAATCAAACACCAATATGGAAAGGCTATTATGATACAGTCAAAATGAAAAGTGCATAACAACATTAACCATCTTTGCCACAGATTTAGATCGTTGGGCATTACACAATCAAAATTCAACAGCATCGATAACCATAAGCTGGGCAACAATCAAATAAAACCGGGTTTGAGTCAAATATAGAACGACTCGTCATCCTAGGCATGATCATTTCCATTTTACAAATCCATTCGTAACTGCATATCCATTGTCATTCCAATTCAAAAGAAAACAGGGTCAATGGGCCACAACGAATTGACTGGCTGGGACTTGCATGACTGTTATGATTTGTATCGATTCACGATTTGGGTAAATATAAAACAAAACCTTTTTTTAAACATAATCCAACGCGTATCCGAGCTGGTCAAAGTCATATGTAAATAAAATTGTAACAGACAACCATCGTTTACCCATCATGTGCATCATAACCAATTTGGATCAGAACATAGATCGTGTTTCGAAATTTGAAATGCAAAACAACTTGTGTCTATAATAGATGCAACAGAACATTCAATTGCAACCAATTTAAAACAATCAAATCCAATCACGATCAAATCAAATCAGAACTAAATCTAATCAAAACCAATCCGACATTTGATTAATCAAAACCAACTTATATACAATATTGCACGCTTATTAAATAGTTTCAGATCGACGCTATAAATAGAGATGTGAGTTCATCATATGAACAGGTGATAATCATACCAGTGTGAATGTTCAGACTATGCCAGCTTTGAATTGACGATTGTTGTAGCTGACTCAACATTCTTAAACAGAATTAAACCTATTGTTCACTGTCTCTTGTCAGTGGGTTGCAACTTCGCGTTTTGACTGGTGAGTTTTGCCACTTGATCTTCCAGAGTATGAATTCTGGATTGTAACATTGGCACATCTAGGTAGTATCTTTCCAACCAGAAGCCACACTGATCGCATGGTGGAACAGCTGGTTGAGAAGGAGAGGGTTTCGACGAGTCACCGAGGGTTCCACGAGGCATTTCAACGCCTGGAAAATTGGGATCATCCCGCAAACAAGGTGGTAGGTTTTTGACAAAGTCGTATGAAGGTTTGTCACACAGACCTTCTGAGTAGGGATACTCATTTGCAAGGAAACGTTCAATCTCCGAGTCAGAATCTTCGCTGACCATGATAGGCTCAGGGTTGATAGGGGGCCTCAGTTTATTTCTTGCCATGCGAGAGATTAATCGAGCGTTTTTATTGCCTTTAGAATTCGCACCAGCTTTAGCTTTAGGCTTTTTGGCTACGGGTTTAGCAATTTTGACCTGTTTGGTCACAGACATGGGCAAGTTCATAGGTGAGTCGGGTAGAGGTTTGGGTAGCAGAACGCTATAAGGCACAGGGGGGGTAGGCTTGCTTTCGCTCACCACAGGTTTATCAACCTGTGGTGGGCTAGAGTCCTCAAAGCTATTCCGACTGAGAAAATCACTCCAACAGTCACGACGTAACCCCAACTCATAAACCATAAGCATTTTAATTGACCCAAAATGGAAAAGGATGGTATCGGCCTAGTTGCGTTTGTACCTTTTAGCCATCTTAAACAGACTCCTATGCAGGTAGTGAGGCATATTAAGCTCGTAGCCTATAAAAACCATCAATAGACGAAGGTGAAACAAGAAAACGAACCCATACCTGCCCTCGCAAGTAATGAATTGCTTGGTTATCATTAGCAGGTCATGCCAGCATGGCTTTAGCATATTTGCGGGCAATCCTTTGTCACAGGAGTTCAGCATCCAAGAACGGAAGAACAATTTCCATGGGACATCTTTCACTTTGCAATTTTTCGACCACTTTTGTCTCGTAGCAGGTAGACTGGTAGCCAAGCTAAGAAATTGCTCATTAATTTCCAGTTGCACATCCCCAACCTTGGCTCGGTAGCCATCGAAGGTTAATGCAAATTGTCAAGCCACGCTAGGGTTATAACCATCGAATCTTCATATGGACGGGAGCCATCTGAATTCCTCCAGGTCTCTATAAGCACCATCGAACATCAGCAATTCTTGGCACTCGTTGGGCTCGGCCCTTACGGATGGAGCCATGGCTTGTGTGCATGGTAGGGTTTGAATTGAACAATACAATACACAGGGGCGAAAATTGTTACGGCTAACAGTTACAAGCGCTCAAAGGGGAATGAATTAATTGTATGCGTGCGAAGGTGGTGGGATTATCACCGCCATGCAGGATAATAATGGCACAGTACAGTGATGTTCCATCCACCATAATATCGTTTAAACCATACGAATCGGCCAACCCGACACTTTGGGCGGTGGATAATTGTATCAACTCACCATTAATCAATGTAAAACCAAGACCATATATTATATCAATGCGTCATTGCATAACTTAAAACCATTAAACCAAAACCCAAAGTTAACCAATTCACCATTGCATAACTTCAAGCTATTTCCATCAAACTCATAATATTACTAATGCGCTTGTTGCATAGTCAAATGTTTTGATTCAAAGTTTTTAAAACATTGTAACAAAAGATCTCATAAAACCAATAAGTCAAGAGCTCATAATAATAAGGATCATATCATATAAAACCAAAATCAACCATGACCCTTATAGAATCAAATGTAACCAATAAATTTGCATGCTCAATGAGTTATTAATCAAATAAAATCAAAACGCGCAATCAAAGTGAAGGTAGGTAAATGGGCATAGTTTGAAAGTCATCCCAGCCACTTAATAACAGACCAAAGGTAAGTACCAATTAGGATATCAAATAAGTAGATCATGACAGTCCAAAAAAAGATGGAGGAGTTTTCACGCTTTCAGTCGTGAAAACTAAATCGAAACCAATTTGCAAATGTCGCTTGGAATGAAAGTGTCTTCTGTTTGCAAAATGCAACAAAAATTTGAAGTTCAAGAGACATAGGTGTAGGCAGCTTTAAGGGCAATTGAAAAAATTGAATTGGATGCCAACAGAAACTAAGTGATACTGATTAATTTTATGTTAAAATTAAAGATATACATGTAAAATAAAACACTTGCCACATGGTACCTTAGTACCTCTTGTTGGATCATGTTGTCATTGATGCCAATGGTTTGATTGATTGATGCCATTGATTGATGTCAACTGATTGATTGATGTCAAACGATTGATTGATTTATGATTCATGTAATGTATATGTATTGTCCTTGATGAGAATGATAGATGTCAAGTGGAAACCAATTGATGAAGATTGATCAATGAGTTGTCATTGATACATAATGCATAGTTGAATTATATGATGCAGTCGTGGATTGATGCAAAGATGAATCATTATTGTCTTATCATGATTGATAAGGTGCACAAATGGATGAACTCCAAAGTGGTCCCCTTATGGTGAAATCCATCACGGGAAGATGCTTTGTGGATTGAGTTATCCTAGAAGAATGGTTGGAGGACCCATGCTTGTATGTGGAATAATGAGATTAATATCAATGAATTTGTTGGTGAAATTATCCTAAATGGATAGTGCTTGTCATTCCATTTCCAGTGGTATGTGAAATGTCACACAATTCCTCATGGTTTGAGAGTTATGGCCTTACGAAGCTAGAGGACCCCCATATGAAGGCTTGAAGCCCCAAAGGTCAAAGAAGTCAAAGTGACCTAAAATAAGAAATCATTATTTAAATGATAAAGTAAAGTGACAAAGTCAAGGTGTATTATTTAAATAATAAAGAGAAGTGAAAAAATCAAGAAAGAATATTTAAATAATAAAGTATTGGAGAACTTTCTATTTATGGAAAGTGGTTAACCCTAAAATA